>PVJX010021394.1:8347-32044 GCA_004027295.1 Dolichotis patagonum | reverse complement strand
GTGGTGATAATAATGTAAATTTTAAATCTTGTTACCCCATTAACAATATCCTCTGCCTCTCTTTTTTAGACAATTCCTCTCCTTTCACTCCCATGGGGTGCACTGCTTGTTTTGGGTCCCACTGCCTCCCTATATAGAGCAGCTCAATGGACCCTATCTCCTGATCTATTCTGCCTGTGTTTCTCTCTGTTAGTATTTTGAGGCCCTCTATACTAGAGATTATAGCCAATCTTCTCTGCCTTATTTCTGCTATTCTGTTTTTCTGCCATTGGTTGTCTATTTTTCTGTTCTACTCCACTGTCTGCCCCATTCACTGAGGCCTCTCTGCCATTGTTCCTGAAATGCTCATATTCTTGTTCTCTCTCTCTCTAAAATGTCCTTCAGTATTTTTTGTAGGGTTGGATTGGTAGTCACAAATTCTCCCAGTTCCTCTTTGTCATGGAAGCATCTTGTTTCTCCATTAATTTCTAGAGAAAGTTTTTCAGGATACATCAATCTGGGCTGGAGGTTGTTCTCCTTCAGGGCTTGAATTACTTCACTCCAAGCTCTTCTTGACCTGATGGTCTGTGTCGAGAAGACTGCCATGATTTTGATGGGTTTTCCTTTATAGGTGATCTGTTTCTTTTCTCTGATGGCTTTTAATATTCTGTTCTTATATTGAATTTCTGGGATCCTGATTATTATGTGTCTGGGTGTAGCTCTGTTTGGGTTGTAGGTGGCTGGAGTTCTGTATGCTTCATACATCTGCATATTATTTCCTTTTTCTATGCTTGGGAAATTTTCCTTAATGATTTCTGTGAATAGCCTTTGCAGTTCCTCTGTTTTGACTCCTACTTCTTCATTCACATGCTTTATTCTTAAGTTATAGATCCTCTTGTTGTCCTCTAGCCTTCCAATTGTTACTGCCTGCTCCCTTGTTATTTTTAAGAGACCTTCCCTTTCATGATCACACATTGCAAGCCTGTGTTCAATTTTTGATAGTCTATCTTTGGTTTCTTTCAAGCAGTTTTCCAGTTTTCTATGGAGCCTTTAGTTTCCTGATAATCTCTTTGAATTTGCTTCTTGAATTCTAGGTTTTTCTTGTTTTCTTGATTAAACGTTTCTCTCCTTTTGTGTTCCTCCATTCTTCTGTCTGTGTCTTCTTGAGAGGTGCCCAGCCTTTCTTTTATTAATCTACTTATCTCTTGTTTAATTTGAATTAATATTTCAGTTTTGATCCCACTTACAAGGTCCTGAAGATATCTCTTTATGTCCGCTAACGTTGTGTTTGATGTTGCATGTTTGCTGCCCTCAATCTCTTTTGTATTTACCTCTCCTGGATCAATGTTCTCAGGGTTGGGGGCTGGGGTTTTTTTCTTATTTCTCCCTTTCGTCATGTTTTTGGTTCCTTCCATACAAGTGTACAGTGTAATTCCCAGCCGTTTTCTTGTTGGTTAAGGCTCCTCTGGAGCATGCAGGCTAGGGGCTTCTGCCCTCTGCTGGCCGCTATCAGAGAGTGAAGTTCAAGCAAGCACAGTGTGTGCTGGCTCCTCTCCTCCAGTCCAGTCAACCTTTGCAGGCCTTTACTGCATCAGTGGGCAGCTGTGCTCAGGGAACTAGTTTGTAGCAACCCACTAGGTCCTGGCCAAGGGCATGGCCCAATCCAAGCAGATTCCACCAATCTGCTCGGCGAGGGGAGCAACCAACTGAAGCCACTTCCTTATGGAGTTAGGGCTCTCCTGCCCAAATCCAACATGTCTTCCAGTTGGTTTTCCCTTTCCTGTGGGAGGGTCTTATTCCTATCACTCACCACATGTTGATGCCGGTCCCTGAGAACTGCTGGGCTCCCAGACCTCCAACTTCAGCGCAGCTGCGGTGCAAATTCACGGTGCCTCTGGGTGTTGTGTGCAGGGCCGGGTCTGGGCGAGCCGCACGCAGGGATGTTCAGCTCCATGCTCTGGCCACTCAAGCCAGTCACATTGGCGCAGTTTGGTCAGTCAAGTCACTCTCGGGCAGGAATTCAGGCAGCTCGAGGAGGGCGCTGTGCTTGCTGATCTTAGCTTCACTAATGGTAGCCCCGGGACCTCATATTTGAGTGTTTTTTTTAACTTTAGTTTCTTCCTGGGTTGAGAGAGTCCATCTCTCTCTGTTTGGGTCTCTCCAGGGTGTTAAATTCTGGCATTTAAGTTGTCTCTCTCAAAGAGGATCTCTCTCCTGCTACCTACCGGTCCGCCATCTTTGGAAACTCCAGCCGAGATTCCTGATCCAGATGGTTTCTCTCCTTCAAAATAATTGCAAACAAGATTAAAATCACATTCAGGAGCTGCTCCAGGTAGCTTTTGGCTTCTTTTGGTGTATATTCCTTGAACAATGCCACAGCAAAAACTCAAATTATTCAACTAAACACAGGCCCAGGCGTCTCTGTCTCTGTTCATTATTGAGGTAAAAGTGTTCTCAGCTAAAAAATATTACCATCCTCCTTCTGATCGGAAGTGATGTGCCGTGTAGCAAATGGTTCTGCCCGTTTGTAGCTTCCAGTGGTGTGGTATCCCCGCTCTGCATTGCAGGTAAGAGGCAGAGAGTCATCGGAGACTAGACGTTTGGTCAGAGGATTGCTAGGCTCTTTGAACTCTTTAATTCCCAATGAACTATGTAGAAAGTCAGGAATGGTTAGATTTGTCCTGCAGTGCCACTTCATGGGGAGGATTGAGAGGACACCACGCATGGTACAAGCAGCGGGATAGGGAATCACACTGGATTCTGGAGCGAGACAACATGGACCTGAATTCTGACTCAGTGACCTTTGATTTTGCCTCAAGAATATCATTTTTGTCTTCTTCACTGAGAAAAGGAAGTGAAATATCATATGCTGAGTCAAATGTGTTTGATGCATGGAATTCTCATTTTTGGTTTTAAGTTCTACACTGGTGACTTCTTTGTAAGTAAAAATTCTGAAGTTACCAGCATAATTTTGTTTTTATGAACCATCAAGGCCAGAAAACTCAGAATAAATCTGTTACTTGTTTCGTACATGACACTTCCCTCTGTCTAAACAGGTGTACTTTTAAGTGGTTATCTGAGCAAGTTTAGATTTGTTTATATAAAACAATGATGAAAAATTGAGGTTTCTCAAAGTCTAACTTGGGAAAAATACACACTTTTGGCTCAGATCGAGAATATAATCATCGCAATGATTTAGAGGCAGATGCAAAGACCTTTGGAAAGAAAGTTGAAGTTTTTGCAGTGCAGAATGTTGTAAAGCAATACATGGTGTTGATTTCACTGCTGATAGAGGGTGTTTTTCTTTGGTACATGCTTTGTTTTTAAAGGTCTTTTAATGTGAATTATAGACAATGCCAAGAATTTGCTACTAGTATTGTTTCTTTCCATTTGATTTTAATTTTTGTAGGAAGTGTATGTTTTGATGATGCTAAAACTGTAAATCTTTCTCGATAGCATTTGGTTGGTTTTAGCAAGTGGCAGCCATGCCTGCTTCTGTTTGCAGTTGCTGAATATTAAGCAGCAGTGAAGAATGTTAGATGACCGACTTCTTTTCTCAGACCTCCTCTGGGAGGCTGGGGATTAGCCCCATTTCTCACTTTCCAAAGGGAGTTGGTGGATTTGTTGTTGGCTTTGCAGTGGTGGCTTAACATCCCATCTCTCCCAACCCACAACTCACTCAAGAACTTGTGCAAAAGTGCAGTGAAAACAGGTCTTGTGTCATCAGGCATTCACACCCAGGAGCCTTGCCCTGTCACACGGAGAGCTGAGTGACAGTGACAGGGAGCTCAAAACCTTCCACACCTCAGGGCCCTGCATGATACCTGGGACAAGACAGGAGCTCAGTACATGTTTATGAATTAAGTGGGAAAATCGCCCCTGCAGTTCTCTGCCGTAGTGGTTCTGCTCACCTAACATTTCCCAGCCCAATCAGCTGAATCTGAGGGAGACAGGATAAACTGCTGCACGTGGGAAGAACGAATCCAGCCCCCCAAGTTTTCCTTAAGGCTCCTTGCAGCATCTTTCAGGAACAGAACTGTGGGGCTTAGGGACGCAGCACATTCCTGGGTGGGAGCACAGCATGGCACCTCTCTGCGACCTGCATTCTGTGTTCCTGAGACTTGATGACTCTACTTTTTATTCTCCCCATTCCTTTCTTACCTTCTAAGGTGCATCTGCTTTTTCTCTTTCTTATTGGGTCCTGTGGTTTTTATATTTTTGTTGGTACCGAGATCTCAGCTTTTTAAAATTTCATGGGGAGCCCCACATGGGTGCAGTGCTGGGCATCACGCTGACTCTCTCCACAGTGGTCAGAATCCTGGGATTCACTTGTTTTGTGAGGTGGCTGGGAAGCCTGCGCCATGTGGATGATGGTCCTTGTTGACCAACTTACTTTGGTTCAAGTTTTCCCTGTACATTATGTCTTTTGGTTCTTGCCACAAACCCGTGGCACAACATTGAGGCATTTCTATTTCCACTTCATGGATGAGAATACAGAAGCTTATGTAGGCAAAAGGCCTTTTCACTAAGATGGTTCCACAGTCTTTACAGAGATAGAAGGGAACATAGACAGGAAGGCAGAGCGCTGCATTCAGACAGGATGCTGTAAAACCAGACGTGTTATGAAACATCATCTCCATGCATTTGTTTTGCCATTGCATCAATATCTCAGAGCCACTGAGGGTCTTCTGTAATGGTTTTTATGTAACTTGATCTTGCAATGACTGTATCCCTTTCCTCCCTGTATCACTACTTACTTTTAAAGCACAGTCACGCATCACATAACATCAATTCAGTCAAGGACGAGTCACATGAACAATTCAGTTCCCCTGAGATCAGATGGCCTAGGAATGTTGTAGCCTTCACAGTTCTTGCAAGCACACTCTGTGGTATTTGCACAACCACAAAATCACCCCAACATACATTGTCTAGAATGTACCCCTGTTGATAAGTGACACATGACTGAATTTATGTGCCCAGATCAGACAGCTCTAGCATCTCCAATCACCAGCCAACCCAATGTCCTACTTCATTTCCTTCTTTAAAATCATTTTTTTCTATTTGTACACCTAACTGGAATAGACACTGCTCAGGAGAACTGTCGTTATGTCTTAGTGCTTGGAACAAGTGCCCAGATGAACTCCTGTGCGGGCTGAGGTAAATGGCATGACAGTAATCTCCAGATACCAAAGGCCTGGTGAGGCCCAAGGACTGGTGGGACCCATGACAGGCAGATGGAAGATACCAGAAGCTCTTCCTTTCTTTATCCAGTTCAGTGCAGTATGGAGTAGTAATGAACCCTTAGAATCTGCCCAAACGAAGGCCTAGGTCCCAGCATGAAGCCATCCGTGACTGGGTCCCTCAGGGGGCCTGCATGTGGGACTGTATGTAGCTAGCACCGTCTCAGGAGGTGCTCATTACTCGGAAGACATTAAGTGAACCCTAACTCATCCTGGGTATTTCTGCTTCAGTGGAGGATGTGTGCTGCTTGCTTTGTGGATGACCTGACTGCCGGATCACAGACAAAACTCTCCTTCCCACAGGCATCATGCTGGCTTCATGAGCATCCCTTTTCACCCTATTGAAATGTGTTTGCAGCACATAATGACTACATTCTTCACAGGCGGTTGGTGCGTGTGCATAACACATCTTCATCCTTTTTTCTTCTTTTTTTTTCTTTTGAAGAGAATGAAATAAAACAGAATAGAATCAATCAAAACAAAATAATGAACATGGTACGTGCCTTTAAAACAAAATACAAGGAAATCAATAATGGCTACCATAATGCCTCTTGTTATCTTCAAAAGAATTGCCCATACCATCAGGCATAATAAAATCAAACAATACAGTACAGAATAAGACCAATAAAAACAAAACAGTGGAAGCAGTATAGGACTTTAAAACAAAATAATAGTACAACCACAAAGGGTACCATAATGCATCTTGTTATCTTCAAAGCCTATACCATCAGACTGACACAGTCAAACAAAACAAAATAGAATAAACTCTGTCAAAACAAAACAATGAAAGCAATACAGAGCTTCAAAACAAGATAATAGGAAATCAGTAATGGCTACCATAATATATTTTGTTATCTTTGAAATAGTTGTCCATGCCATCAAATATAATAAAATTAGACAAACTGAAACAGAATAAAATCAAATGAAATAGAACAATGAAAACAATATGGGTTTCAAATCATGATAATAGATTAACAATGGCTACTGCCTTCCCTTTTAGATACTTCCTCCCCTTTCACTTTCCCAGGATGTATTGTGCATTTTGGACCCCACTAACTCCTTTAGTTTTTTATACTAGGGAGACAATACGCTATTCACCCAAATGACTCTGAACTATTTCACCCATGAGCATGATCTCAAGTTGTATCCATTTACTTACAAGAGCCTCGAGGTTATCTTTCTTTATAGCTGAGTAACTTTCCATTGTATAAAAGTGCCATGACTTTCTTATCCACTCTGCAGTTGATGGGCAAGCTACCCCCACTTCTTTCTGGTTCCTGTCACATAGAACATTGTTCTCTCTCCTTTGACTTTTAGTCTATGAACCCCCTTTCAGGTTAAATGTGTTTCTTGCATAAAGCATATTGATGGACCCTGTCTTCTGACCCACTCTGCCTGTGATTCTTTTTATTAGTGTAGCAAGCCATCTATATTAGTGATTATGGCCAACCTTCTTTGCCTCATCTCTGCCATGCTATTTTCCTGCCATTGGCTGCCTACCTTTTCCCTGCACTCCATTGTCTGCCCTGCTCAGTGAGTCCCCTCTGCCACTGTTCCTGAAACCATGGTCTTTTTCCTCTCTCTAGAATATCCTTCAGTACTTTTTGTAGGTTGGTTTGGTGGTCATGAATTCCTTCAGTTGTTCTTTGTCATGGAAGTATCTTGTTTCTCCATTAATTTTGAGAGACAGTTTTGCAGGATGTATCAATCTGGGCTGGAGGTTATTTTCTTTCAGGACTTGAAATACTTCACTCCAAGCTCTTCTTGATTTGATGGTTTGTGTTGAGAAGTCTGTTGTGATTCTGATGGGCTTTCCTTTATAGGTGATCTGTTTCTTTTCTCTAACAACTTTTAATATTCTGTTCTTGTGTTGAATTTCTGGGCTCTTGTTTATTATATGTCTTGGTGTAGATTTATTTTGGTTATGGCTAGCTGGAGTTCTATATGCCTCACTTATCTGAATCTTACTTCCTTTTCCT
This sequence comes from Dolichotis patagonum, assembly GCA_004027295.1. NCBI lineage: Eukaryota > Metazoa > Chordata > Mammalia > Rodentia > Caviidae > Dolichotis > Dolichotis patagonum. The sequence goes on along the minus strand of PVJX010021394.1, from coordinate 24,846 downwards.
ATGCTTGGGAAGTTTTCTGATACTATTTTTGTAAATAGACTTTTTGTGTAATTTGTGTTGATCCTTGCTTCTTTACTCACACCTGTTATCCTAAAGTTATGTTTCTTTTGGTTGTCTTGCAGCCATTGAATTGTTATTTCCTGGTTGTTTCTTATTTTTAAGAGATCTTTCTTTTTGCAATTGCAAGCTACAAACCTGTCTTCAAGGTTTGAAAGTCTACTTTCTTTCAAGCAGTTTTGCCAGCTTTCAATGGAGTTTTTAATTTCCTAGATATCACTTTGAATCTGTTTCATGTATTCTAAATTTTTTTATATTGTTCATTTTCCTGTGCTCCTCTAATCTTCCATCTATGTCTTCTTTAGAGGTGCTTAGAAATTCTTTTATTATGTTTTTCATTTCTTCTTTTACTTGAGATAGTATTTCTGTTCTAACTTCTTTTATAGCTTCATGAAGTTGTTTCTTTACTTCAGATGTCATCACTTCAGATCTTTCAGGTGTGTGACTCCCAGTCTCTTCTGCATTTACATCTACTGGGTTTACATCTGCTTGGGTTGGAGGCCAGAGTCTCCCTTTTGCTTCTTCATCTTGACATATTCCTCGGTTCTTCCAGACAAGTGGGTAGTGGGGTCCCAGGCACACCCCACACTGGCTAAAATTTCTCTGAAGTGAGACTGTTAGGTTTTTCTAGCCATCTGATGTTTGGTTTTTCTAGTATCTGATGGTGACCATTGGGTACTCTGGTGCAGGGATGTCTGCTGCTTTTCCCAGACTGTGTGGGCTCACTGATGGCTGAAGGCGTGCACGCTGGGGAAGGGCTGGCTGTTGCCTCCTCGCTGGTTAAGGGGGGATCTTTGATGATGGCTGCCAGAGTGTGTGTGTGTGGGGGGCAGCTGTCACCTTTGGACCATGCTGGTTACTGATGGGAAAACCTCAGCAATGGCTGCTGGAATGTGCATGGGGCAGGGCTTAGTCCAAGCAATTTCCACTGGTCAGTTCCCACCTAGGAGCTGCTGGAGAGGGCAGGTCGAGTTCTGGTTCTGGGCTTATCCTCCTTGACTCAAAAATGGCTCCCGGCCAATTACTCTCCCTGCACAAGGACTGAGCCCTGTGCATTCACCGCCAGTCAGTGCCGTCCTCTGCTTCTGCTGCTCCCCTCTACCGCTGTGTCTTTTTGCAGAGGCCTCCAAGCTCGACAGCCACCACCATCACTGTGACTGTGCATCCCCAGGTTCCAACAGCTCCTTTTGCACAGAGGGTCCAGCTCTGGGTGAAGGCACCACCAGCTGCCTTCTTCTTTAAGTTTTTCTATTTTACTCTCTCTGTGGGCTTCAGTTCTCACTTTAAATTCTTCCTGAATTCCTTCCTTCCTTCTCATCTTCCCCACGATGCTATATTCCAGCATCTAGACTGTTTTTCTCAGAGAGGCTGTGTGCTCCACTGCTTACTGTTCCACCATCTTCCCGGAAGCCTCTTCATCCTGTTTTAACCCTCTTCTTTTCCCTCCCCTCCTTCTATCTCTTGGTTCCCTTCCCATTTGCAAAAGATCTAGCTCCCCATTTTCTAGCATCCATCTTTTATTTGCTCTTTATACTTTAAGTGTCTCATAAGAGAAGCCATGAAATATTTAAGTGTATGTGTCTGATTTATTTCAATTAACATTATGGTCTCAGTGTCCATCCATTTCCCTACAAATTATTCAAGCTTATCCTTCTTTGCGGCAGAGTAGTACTTCGTTATGTGTAAATACTTCATTTTCTTTATACATTCATCTGCTGATGGACATACAGCTCCTTTCAAGGTTTAGTTACTATGCATGGTGCTGCTGTAAATATAAGTACGCAGGATGGTGTTTTTAACTCTTTTGGGAAGATGCCTAGAAGGGGAACAGCTGGGTAAAAGAAATTTCAAGTTTTAATTTTTTGAGGAATCTCCATACTGATTTCCTACCCACCATGTGGAAGGGTCTCTTTCCCCCACCACCTCACCAGCCTTTGTTATTACTGATTTTCTGATGATGGCCATTCTCTCTCAGGTGGAATCTCGATACTGTTTTAATTCGCATTTGTCTAATGGCGGGAGAGTTGAACATTTTAAAAAAAGTATTTATTGCCTTTCTTTTGAGAAGTGTCTGTTCATTTCAGTTATCCATTTTTTATTGTTTTTTTGGGGGGGAGGTTGAATTATTTTGAGTTCTTTATCTATTCTAGGTATGAGTCCCCTGTCTGGGAAAAAGTTGGCAAAATGTTTCTCTCGTTCTTTAATTTTCTCCTTGAGCACATCTTGAAGTACTCACTATTATTACCCTTATTTCTTGGAGAAGAGAGAGGAATTGAGAGTAAATGACTTTCCTAGATCCTACCCTTAGTGAAGGAATGGCAGGGCCCCTCTTCCCAGAGCAGCTATTTCCTGTCCAGGTGGCAAACACCCACTGTGTCCTTCTGCTATGGCCTCCGACCTTTAAGAAAATCATGTTTATCTTCTATGAGCGAAAGCTCACGGGCAGAGGATGGGCCAAGAGACATGGGCAGAAACCTGGAGAGAAGTTAACAAAGAAGTCAAGATAAATCCTCGTACTTGAGTTTCAAAAAAGAAAAGCCTTATGCAGATCACGTTTTGAAAAGAGCTAATCTTAATTGATCTGAATTGTACATGCATTTGGTAGATAGATAGGCTTGGGTCCAAAGCCTAGCAGTTTTAATCCCTGTGAGTCTCGTAGCCCTTCAGTCCTAGGGTAGACTCCAACTCCGGGAGCACAAACTGCCCGCAGGGAGCGCTGCTAATTCAGCTCTGGGCACAGAGGATCAGGTACAAGATACGGCTTCCATTTCTTCAAGTATTGCAGCTGAGAACGTTTTGGTCATGAAGTTTTATTTTGTCCTACACGTTCCCAGTCATATTGAAATTTTCATTTCTTGCCACAAGTACTCTCCGAAGATATTAATTCTTCCCTAAATATTATGCATCATGGCTGTGGAAGAACCTCTGGGCTAATTTAGCAGTTGGAAAGGTTTGCTTTTGCCTTCCTGAGTCCTCCCAGACTTCGTCCCTAGCCACCGTCTTTGCTTAATGGCTTCCGTTTCCACTCCGCTAACCATTCACGAATCTATGGCACGGCTTCTTCAGTCATTGTGCTAAAAATGCCTCTTAAATGGTGCTTGTGAAGAGCCGGAGCACGGTGCCTTAATAGAACATTATTCTTGAAGGAGTGGTGTTAGACCCTGACCAGATGATGTTATACTAGGAAATAGGAATTGCTTTTGAATAATTTTGTGGTCATTTTCCAGAGACATCTGTGGTCAGCAGCAAAAACACATACAGGAGATGGCCTAGTCACTGCCTATATAAAAACGACAAACAGCTGTTAGCTCACTTGGAATGTATGAAATGCAGACATAAGTACAGCTGGCCGCGTGAGTCTTAGCAAGTCAAGGAACTCTCTCCAGTGTGAGAGGGACAAGAAAAGAAAAGAAAATGTGAAGTGTGTATAATATCTCCTTGGGATGACGTCAATTTTTTCACACTTGGCAAACTACAGCCATAATTTTGTTCTGTTTTTAAGGCAAAACAAGCTGGATAGCTTGCATATTTGTCACTAATATTTTAGACACATATGCAAAATTATAATAGGCTTACTCTTTTTTTTTAAACAAACTTCTGTCTTTCGCCTGTTTTTGAAAGCATCTTACTTCCAGGCCGTTATGTCATCCATATTTTATCCACACTGTTCAGGAGGTAAATGACCTCACGGAGTGTGAGGATCCGAGTACCACGACCTTGCTCGCTGCCTTCTTATTTGGGTACCGTGGAGGTGAGAGCTGGCTCTGAAAGTGAGCGCTCACATTTATGCCCAAAGAGGACCATGAGAAAGGGGCTCCCATCTCCCCACCGCTGGGAAGTGGGCCTCACTATCACACTTCACGGAGGAGGGGTCTGCTCACAGTGTGGAGTGAATCACTCAGCCGCGTTGTGTCCCGGTGTCGTCATCATTGTGCTGCTCAGACCCTAACAGTCCTGCTATTCCAAAAGCTGCAAACTCTCTGGACTTGGGGTGATCTGAGGCACGGTTTTCCCAGGACCTAGGAGTTTTCTGGGAGGCAGAATCTCATTGCTAAAACTAGGATGGTTTAGGTAAATCAGGGTGGTCATTGCAGATGTCTGACTTTAGAGATCACTTTTCATTTGATTTTTTCTTTTTGCTCTACAATATCTCCTGGTGGTTCTGGAGATCAAACCCAGGGCCCCTGAGGCGCTGAGAGCAGCTCAAGCGTGGAGCTATGTTCCTGGCCCTGCGATAATTAGCAGTAAGCAGCGAGCAGCATCCCCTGTAACCCTTGCCTCTGCTCCATTGCTGTGCCTTTCCTGCCGGCTGGGTTGAATCAGCCCGCTGTGCATCCCACCACATTGGCAGTGAGGCTCCCACTACAAATCACAGCCCATTTACCCTCACTTCAGGGCCGCAGGAGATGGAAAGGCATCTGTGGTTCTCTGGGGCTCTCACTCCACTGGATTTCCTGGCAGAAAATTATCTCTCTCCACCTTGCTGATAACTGTGCTGAAAAACTCAAAATTCTCTTCATTTCAAAAATGACAAGGTCGATGAGGGGGAAGAAAGGGAAGACCTCTGGGTGCTCAAAACTTTCCCTACAAATACTTGGATGCCTTATTGATGGCCCCAGCTAATCTCTGGTCAGTCTAGGGATGTTTGCTGCTCTGGGTGACCTTGCCCATCACAAAGGACCCTGGCCAAGGCTGCAGCTCCAGTGCTTACTGACCCCTCCCTTTAATGAATCTCAGGATCCCAACAGCACTCAGATACATGGTAGTGAGTGCTCCTGCTGGCTTCTTTGGGCGACAGTGACAACCTCCCAGAGCTTGCCTAAGGTTCTGTTGGGATCCTTGGTGTTTTTAAGAAAGTTCCATGCTTTCTCTCCTGGAAACTGAGCTCAACGCTTAGTGCGCTTGTCAGACCCCGCAGAGACAAATGGCGGTTCTGTCATGCTTGGTGGCAGGTCCTTATTCATTAGCAGGCTGTAGGTCAATGTGGTGGGTCAAAACCTGTTGTTTTGAAAAACAGATTTCAAAAGACTAGACTGGACAGAGAAGACAGCGCCCAGAGATCTTTCCTTTCTTCTTTTTCATAGAAAAGATTAGCATTGTTTCATACACCTTTATTTCACTGTATGTATGTTCGTGTGCTGGTGAAAGGATGAAAACAACCTGAACATTCATCAGGAAGAGACCCTAAGGCAGCGTTCATCGGCTCCCTGGAACTTAGCCTTGGGCATTGTCGCCTAGGTCCTCACTAAGGATTTGTTGACTGATGCTGTCACTAAGACATTGAATGATGCCTGAAGCATCTGCGTAGTAGAATTTAATGCTGTTTCTAAGACCCTGTGTTTGATAACTTGGGAAACATGGTGAATGTTCCTATTACAGTGTGAAGAATATGCAGGGTTACATCAGATACCTATATATGAAGTTGTGTTTGTGTATGAGTGTAAATGACAAGGAGGAAAAAACACCAAAATGTTAACTACAGCTATTTCTGGTCAGGAAGATTTATGGGCAATGTAGAAATTCATCATTACTCTTATTTTTTCCTTCAGTAAATAAGTCTTACTTTTTGTAGTTAAAAATTCATGTGTTCCATTGGCCTTGCGTAATGTAAATAAATCCAGACCCCACAACATGTGAGTTTGAATTCCCCAGCTCCATTCTCTGGGCTTCTTGTTCCAGGGTGTCTCCTGTGTGATCTACAGTGTGATCACTTGGGGCACTTTGGATTACTTGACAAAAATGCATTCATCTCTTTTTTGTGGGGGCCACTTAGTGAGGTGCAAGGGATCTGACATGAGCACAGCACAGTCGCTCTTTTCCGGGAGTTTGCAGCCTGCTGGGTAAGAAGACAGGAAAGCAAGCGGCTCTGGGGCAGCACAAGTGCTAAAGGAGAGCTGTGACCCTGTGAGGGGAGCATGGGCTCTGGATCCCTCACTTTTTGCAGTGTATATAGTGATTGAGGGGCTCAGAAAGCATTCTGGGTTTCTCTTCTCACATTTCCTCCTGTGTGTTTAAGGGCAGGAAGTGAGGAGCCTTGCAAATCAGGTCCCAGGGGCAAAGGTGGTCCTCCCTGAGACCTCCAGCAGAGGAGCAGTGCAGGAACCTGGGTGTGGGTTCTGCACAGGATGATACAGTTTATCATTTCACTCAGGTGATTCAGGTGAGTAAGTCACCCAGGTAGGTGCCTCTTTTTATCTGTATAAAAGGATGAGATTGCCTCCCGGTGGGTTAGAATTAAAGCATTTAGCAAGGGCCCTGGCATGTAGTAGGGTTCATTATAACACAGCAATAATCATTTTTCTGGGTTCAAAGAGCCTGAAATTGTTCTCAGGGCATGTCAAACTAAACTGATGTTTCTCTTTTGAGCATTTACTGTATTAATACAAGTACCCCCAAATTTACATTTCTTGTGAGTTACTTCACTTTTGATGTAGTGTGTGAATTTTGAGGTTCAACCAAAATTACTAATGGGGATGTAGTAACTGGAGAAAATGCCAGATATATTCTAGACAAGTCTCAGGAGAGCCCCAGAAGTGGATGGGAGTACTAGGATCACTCCCTGGGGGCTGGGGTGCTGAGAGTTGTCCAGCCTGAGAGACGGGGTGAGACAGCAGATCCAGTCCGGTGTTTACTCTGATGTTTTGGAACGGAACAATTTCTGCCACTTTCTGACAATTCTGAAAGTGTGGGTCCTTATAGCTCCAATTTGGGAAGGTTTCTATTTGAGTACTTCAACACAAATGAACAAAGAACACCCGGACAACACGAGGAATAATAATTTTCTGTACAGAACACGGTTCATTTTTTACACAGCTATCACCTCGTGGTAGCAGGTTTCTTTTCTTATGTTGACTCATTTCTTCTAGTACCTCGATTAGTTAGGTCCTTTTCCACTGTACGCGAGCAGCGCAGAGATGGTCAGGCTTCAGGCGGGAGCTGGTCTGATAGACGGAGTCGCGCTACCTGATGCCTTCTCTGCCTTCCTGGGCTCTTTTCCTCTTGTTGACATCTTCCTGAGGCACATTCTCCTAGTGGGGTGGGCAGACAAGGCTGAACAGCAGCTTTCGCGCTTACAGCGTTCCAGCTTAGCAGCTGCAGCGAAACTCCGGCAACGGTTCCTGATAGCAGGGTTCTCTGTGCTGACTTCCACCAGCGCAGACTGGGGTGGGACGTGTGCCCGAGGTGACATCCTGCCCAGATCCCCAAAGTGGTCAGATGCCCGGCAGGGAACCCCAAAAAACAAGAACGAATGCACACTATGTAGTTAATTTAATTAGTATATTGGAAATGAACATAATATTTAGAATATTGCAATTACTAAAATAAAAACTTTAGATGATTTTAATTTAGGAGTTAATTGAGCGCAGAATCATCCACAAGTCTGGCAGCCCTCAAAACCAGCAAAGAGCTATGCTCCACTGCACATGCGCACCATATTTCTGGACCGGAAGCGGAAATAGGTACAGCAGTGGGCGGTGGGGGTCGCCCTGTGCTGTGGGACCACCTGGCTCACTGCCTGATGGCTATTTGAGTTGGATGATGGGTGGCATGAGTTAGGGACACTTTCCTGTCCCCAGTGCCTTTACCAGAGGCTGTGATCATAGTCGCTGGATTAAGAACCTGTCATTCATTCCATGCCCCTTATGGCGGCCCTGGCTGCAACCACGGCAGACTGCACTTAGATTAAATTGAATCTTCTGATAGAAAGAAAGCGAGAAATAGCTTGATCGGTCACAGCACTGCGTTTGCTTATTTGAAGGTCTGTTCTGTGACTGAGGTTGGGTGCCGTGACGGGGCGAGACGCCGCTGCTGGTTGAGACGGTGCCTTCCTAAGTTAGGTTTTCAGTTCATTTACTTGCTGAGTTAAGTTGCAGTTCACTACACAAGGACAAAGTACACAGGCATCCTCAGAACCACTCAACACTCAAGAAGGCATCCTCCTCTTCTGCTTTCAATGCCGTCCCCTGATACACCCTCAACTCCTGACTCTAGGCAGGGGAGCCCCAAGTTTCTGTCTCCTGACTGGACCTCCCTGCTGGGCTGCTGAGTCAAGGAACCCACCTCATGTGTTGATGTCTCTATTTCAATGTCACACATCCCTTTCACACTCAGAAATCTTACTCATATGCACATGATACACAAATCATTTATGCAGTGTGTGTGTGTGTGTGTGTGTGTGTACACATATGTGAAGAGAGAGTTGGTTCCAAAAATAGTTGATATTTAAAAAGATTTATTGTTGAGCTGCATCACTTAAAGGCCCTGTCAACTGACTCGCTGGCAAAAACAAGTAATTAAAGAAATTAACAAGAGAATGTGTGGGCCTATCAATGTGACCCTTTTGTCAAAAATTAATCAAAGACATTGCTATAGTTTGATGCTATCAAGCAGTGAAAAGCAATACACTGTGTGTTTGAGTCTTCATAAGGGAATCTGCCCATCTGCTTCTGGAATTAGACTTAAACTGGTGCCCTGCTGACTCCATGGAGAGAGGGGATCCTTGGTGTCACCCTGGCCCAGCATCTTATGGGAACCTTTTGGCAAACTGGGGCTTCTCAGCTAGCACAAATGAGTCAGCTGAGGTGGAAATGCCAGCAAAATAGAGGCACATTCCTTTCGTCATTCATCATTAGCTGTGCATTAAATCTGATGTGTCTTGTTTCCTATGACTCTCAAGAGTGTGCTTTTAGCCAGGGAGATGCCAAATTGCAGCCCTGCGTACTTGGGAACAAAGGATGACGCAGAGACTTTGTCCCTGAGCTTTGTGTCAGCCAGGGTTTCATGACTGCAACAAAATACCTGAGATAATCAACTTATAAGGAGGAAAGATTTGTTTTTGGTTTAGGATTTCAGTTCATGGGTGGTTGGCTCTGCTGCAAGGCATGAGCACTAGGCAGAGGAAGCTTGTCTACCACCTGATGACCAGGAAGCCCAGAGAGGGCAGGGAGGAGCAGCACACAGCATCCCTATCCAGGTCCTGTCCTCAGTGACCTCACTTCCTTCCCTGTGGCCGCACCTCTTAAGGCCCCCCAACCTCCAGTGGTGTCACAGGGTGCCTTAACATGTGCATCTTTGGAAGACACTTATCCAAATCCTTGCAAGAGTCTGCTATGACAATTGAAATTTTGAATTATTCAGTACTGTTATTTCATTTCTTAAAATGCAAACTGAAAACGTGTTATGTTTTGTAGGTCTTAAGCATTTTGACTTTTATTATATATTTTGTTAAACTGTTATGTAAAATTGAGTAAAGAATAAAGACATTTGCTTAGATGTAGAGATTCTCCTTCCTTCCTTTGAAACCAGCATTGCCCAAGGCAAAGCTCATCATCTTCAGCTAAAACCAACTCTTTTCTCTTGGTTTTGTGTTTCTGTTCATAGTTTGGTGATTTTTCAAATGCTGTTTGTCTTTGCATCATGGTCTAATATTGATTGTGCTTTTCTTTATGAGTACGTGATAAGAGAATTAATCCTGTTTGTGCTTAAAATAGAAAGATATTCACTTCTATTTAATGTCTGATTTCTTCCACTCATATTTTCCCACTTAGGAAAATATATCCAGGAAGACATCCATTAATTCTGTGATTTAGAGGCCCTTTGGTCTTTGAAAGATAGTGGGGCAAAAGAAAATTAATTGTTTGTATTCCTGACTTCAGCTTGGAGAGGGAAAGTTTTAATTAAGAACAGGAAGAACTCTAAAGAATGTGTTCAACATAATTTTTAAAAATGTTTCTATTGCTTTGTTTCATGAGGTACTTACAAGAATCAGGTAGAAAAACTTCTATTCATCTTCTTAAATAGATAATGCTAACAGTACTGCAGCAAGAGGGCAGTTACCTTTTGTAATGGCTTTCGGTGTTAGTTCATCATATTCTCAGAGTACTTTCCTTACCATCATTTCATTTATTCTCTAGCTCTTTGAGCCATTGAAGTTCCTGCTCCTGCTATAAATATAGTCCTTAAATGCTCACTGAACTCCTGCCACAGTTCATCATCTGCATTATCCGTATCTTGTTAACTCTCAGCCTCTCTCTTATTTATAAGCCTTCTGCCTAGTATTGCTGTTGTTGCTCTGCTGCTGAATTTTACTAGTGTTGGAAGTCACCAATCTCAGGCCAGGAAAAATATAATTTGAGTTTCTAACAGTCCAGGTATCAAAGCAATGCCATTAGACCGAAAATACTGGCAGAAGACATGGGTTACAACAAAAGACACAGTTTTGAGTTCAAGGACCAGGTGTTCATGTCACTTGCTAGGAGTTCACTATATCAGCTCCACTCTACATCGGAGGGCATCGGAGCAGCCCTTGATAAGCTGAGTGCCCGGCATGACACTGTCCCAGGCTTTCTTCACACATGTTCACAGATTTCATGGGATCAATAGGCGACTCTTTGGGTTCTTTTTGTCATTGTTTTGCTCAGCCTTTGTTGGTCAGAGCTGTACAAATAGATGATGTCCAAATGGATTCCTTGGCTTCCAACTAATTTTAATAAAACCCAAGATTTGCATGAGCATGTTGTCTTTTAAAAATATTAAATATTCAGCACTCATTTAATTTTATAGAGCACTTAGGATGGACAAGACACAAGCAAGTCTAGTGGAGAAAGTCTGCACACAGACAATTAGAAGCCCATGCAGTTGTGTATTGTTCAAGGCAGAACCATTTCCTGGTTAAAACTCTTCCGTGCTTCTCTGCTGTCAAGACAAAAAAGTTTTTCCTATGCCATAGAGGCTCCTTAGCAACACAAATTCACCTTACAGACCCAGCCTTGATGCCAGGAACTTTCTCCACGTGTGCTTACGCAGCAGCCACGAAATTTGTCAGTGGTCCCAGGCGCAGCACCATTGCCCACAAGTGGTGAATTCCTACACATCATTTAAGATTTAGCTCGTGTCCTCATCTGCTTCATGACTCTGACTCTATAACTCCAAAGCAGAGTTAGTCATTTGTTTCTTGGGGCCTGTGGAAATGTTGTAGGTCTCTTTTATTTACTTCATTATAATGTCCACTAAACTATAGGTTCTCAAAGGCAGGAAATGTATCTTATGCTTATTGTTTTCCCAGTGTTTGGTTTAATGACTGGTGCATACTTGATGCACTATGTATTTTGTGAATTAGTGAATGTATTATAAGACTAGCTTTTAGAGTTAGTATCAGATTGGTTTTACAATCAGCACTGCTGAAACTCTCTTACTGGTGAGCAATTATCTTCTGTTAGAACACCTGGTACAAACCTATATGTTGGCCAACAACTCAAAGTGATTAGTGTAACCAATTTACTACAATTAGGAAGAGGACCACACGCCATAGAATTTAAAAGATGCATTGATTACACACCTGTGCAGCATAAAAGAATCTATGACTCCTGCAGTAACCATGAAAATGTATCACTCTTCACTAATTAGTTAAGTAGGTCACTGACATGGGCTCTTTATAAAAATGAGGTCAAAGCAAAGGTGAAAAGCAAGCCATGAGGAGACTGAAGCATAAAATCTAAGACAAAAACACTTTTCAAGATGATCTGATCCCACACACACACCCGGTGGTTTCCGGGTGGAACAGTCGGAATCAGCAGAGGAAGGTGAGTGGGAGAAAGCCAAATTCACAGAAGCAGTGTGTGCACAGCAGCACTCCGGGGTGCCCTAGAGGTGGCAGTTAAGAGCCTGGCTGTGCGGCCAGGCTGTGTGGTTCTGAGCCCCAGCTCCATCTCAGTCCAGCTACATGGTATTAGGAGAAGGTGTGGAACTTTGTCACTTCTCTGGTGCCTTGAGGAGGCACTGGAGGACAACAGCAGTGGCTACTGGAAAAGCTCTAGTAAGAGCAGTGTGTGGTTTATATCTCGGCGTCCGCCGAGAGCTTCACGTGCGCACAGGCGGGCTTTTGAAGGTACTGGACTGAGGGGCATTAGAGCTGACTCGCTGTTTTAGGAGATAGAGTCTGCTTGGAAGAATCATCCCACTGAGGGCTGGCCTGGGAAGATCTCGCTCCCTTTCTGGCTCTTCCTTCCTCTCTCTGCTTCCTGGTGGCCAGCGCCCATGGACTGAAAGGAGAGCCAAACAAACCTCATTCCGTAAGCGTGGGTGTCTCCGTGACAACCAAATAACTAAGAGGAGAAGGAACAATAGTTAGATCTTAACAACATTAGCATTTATTACTATTCATCAGTTTCCTCTTTGGATTCATTATCTTTATCTCTTTATCACTTTTTAGCACGTGGGATTTGGGTCTTCCAAATGTCTTGGTACTGTACCCAAGATACCTGCCTTTGGCTCACATGGGAGACAATGATCCCTGCTAGATGCAGAAGCACCCAGGCCCTCAGTCAGCAAGGTCCTAAGTAGATCGAGTTCTTCTCCCTTTCTGGTTTGCTCTGAGTTGCTCAGAAGCTATTTACAGTGCCTGAAGAGGCTGGAAATTATTTGTTAACTTTGAATCCAGGGCTAAATTAAGCACATTTAATTCTTTCCCACTTAAAATCTAAGTGCCGAGAAAAGTTATTAAAAGCTTCTATATAATGATGACTGTATTCCTGGGCTGTAATTAGGACTGGACACAATAGTTACTGTAGTGATGAGAGCTGTTTCTTGCTGTGGTCCAGCATCAGAGCCAGGACATAACAATCTTCCTCTAAATTCTTGGAAGGCCCATTGTCTTGCTGAGTGGATGACTCAAGTATTTCAAGCAATTTCTTTTAGGATCAAACTAGGAAAATAAATGTGCATCTGATGAAAGTTACTAATGTTTGAAGAGTTGATAAAAATAAAATCATTTAATGAATGCTAACAAGGCAAGGTGTCATACATATCAGGAAATACAAATTAAGGTTTCTGATCTCAAAATGTAAGTTTGATTTGAAACATTGGACTATGTACTACAACCTACTATTATGTCAGAAAGCTTTATTTTATCCAGACCCTGCGTATCATTTTAAATGTGAGGTTTATGAAAGATTACCAAAAAATCACATCAGTAGAACTGATTTTAATGTAACCATATTTCAAAATTCCATCCTCCATTAACCTGGATGAGGCCGAAGACTTCTCTACTTCACAACACCCTGAAAGGGAGGCTGGGAGGCAGGGTAAGACACAGTTGCTTGCTGTGCGCAGAATCAGAAATAAGAGTGTGCTTCCTGTGGGACATAAGCTATCACCACCTCAACTGCTTCTCTCATCAGCAGGGGTCATAATAAGCCAGATGCCAGACGGGCTTGAAGTTGTTCCTTGATAATCACCAAATGGGTTAGTTAAAAAAAACGAGTGGATGAATTCTAAGGACTAAGCTCTGACATGGTATCTGCGTGCTTCTGGGATTCCCAGCGGTACAGTTCTCGTGCTGAGAAAATGATTAGGAGACCCAGAAAAGACGCATGGTTAAATCCAGGCAGCTACAATCGACCCCTTTGTTCCCCTCCATAACAGTGAAGTTATTTGTAAAGGTCGTGTGTAGCAGCGACTATTTGTACAGCCTGGAACTGTAGTTTGAAATAGAGGCCGTTGCTTTGGCATGACTGTGAGTGGGCAGTGGGAGACACGGCTGGGGCCTGAGCTGGGCTCTCGCCTGGACCTGCAGCCAGGTGTATGTCAAGTACAGCCTGGTACTCCCGTGCCCAGGACTCAGCTGGGGGCCCTGGACGACTCAGGCTGAGCAGGCCTGTTCACACGGGAAGGGGAGGCCAAAGCAGTGAGCGGAGGCAAGCAAGTGTCCTGTGATCTACCTCAGATCACACAGGACTGGCCTCTGCCTCATTCTACTGCCTGAAGCAAGTCACAGCACTCCCCATATTTAAGGGACATCAACTCTGCCTCTCAGTTAGAGGAGCTACATACTTGTGTTGTGAGGATCATGAACATGACGCATTTTCTAAAACCAGACTGCCACAAAGATACACACCCAGGAGGAGTAGAGCAGGAGATAATAGTGATGTGTTTTAGGAGCAGACAGGAAAACAAAAGAAAGAGCTGACTCTGAAACTGGCAGTGGAGAAAGCCCAGGAACAGCGCAAGGTTCTCGAAAGTGCGATAGTATCAGACGGGCTCACAGGGCCACAGGCGGGAGGGTCCACCATGGCCACCTGTGTGCTGGAGGACAAGGAGAGCAGCCCCCTAGGCTGACGCCATAGAACAAGAGGGATCGGGAGGTGAGCTGCTGTCCATGGCTCAGGGCCTGGAAGAGCCTAGGAATTGCTGGTGTGAGTCCCACTGCAGGCTGAGGAAGCCGGGGTCTGAGGGTCTACAGGCAGGCGAGCGCAGCAATGAAAAACACCTGACCCAAAAAGAATGGAGCTTTGCAAATGCGGCCCATGCCGGGGATTTAGCTCAGTGGCATAAGCACCTGCCTGGCAAACGTAAGGTGGTGAGTTTGATCCCCGGTACCAAAAAAAAAAAAAAAAAAAAATCTAAAAAAAAAAAAGGCAAATGCAGCCCACTTCCTCCTCCTCCGCTTTTCAATCTCTCTGGGCTGCAAGCCTACTGGTTGGTGCCTCCCGCAATCAGGGTGGGTCCTCCTCCTTAGTTTGATAGTCTGCATGTCAATCATCTCTGGACACACCCACAGACATGTGCTTTATGTATGGTCTTTAGTAAGGAAGTGTACAAATGGTCCTGATCCAGTCACAGTTGACCAGACTACTGGTCATAATCATGTATGTGTTTGTTTATGAAGGCTTTTGGGAGTCTCATTCTGAAGGCTCAACAGATGTCTGAGCAAAATCTATAAAAATGCCAAAACAGAACACAAACTATTTTGGAGAAACCAAACCAATTCAGACAGGAAATGACTTTTAAGAGGTATTATTTAATATCCTTGAGAATATAAAATACTGTATCAATGAAACAAGAACAGGGTGCTAAAACAGGAAATACTATAAGAGAGTTCTCAGAAATTAGAAATGCTATAACAAAAAGTGACACATTGAATAGAAGGATTAGAAGATACAGTGGACCCTCAAGGTTTGACTGGTCTGGCATAGGAAAAACTTGGGTTAGGACCGGAATCATAGCTTTAATTTATGACCAAAGTCTTGAGTTAGGACCTAAATGCTGGCCGCTTGTGCTTCCAGAGATCTCAGATGCAGACAAACCCTTACAGAGTTCTGGAAGGACCTTACCACAGCCTTTCCTGTGTGGGGTTAACTGAGAAGTCCTGGCCAGGGTCTCTCTAAGGACCCTGAACTCTGCCTGTTACAGGACAGAGACCAAAGGCTGTAGAGGAGCCTGAGCCATTGATTGACAACTTGAGTTACAACCAACCAGACCTGGGGAATGCATTGAGTCCCTAAGTCAAGGGTCCACTGTGGACTTAAAATATTTCAAGAAGTGCATGAGAAGGATGAAGAACTGCAATGTGGGAAGACATAAAAGATCCAACTGAGAGGATAAAAGGGAATTTGTAGTGTGAAGGAAGAAAGTTTCAAAGCAGTCAGGGGCTCACGTTTGGGATCTTGGGCCTTCTGTGACCGGAGGAGGAGGGATTTTGGTCACATTACATGGAGTCTCACAACCTCTACATGGATAGCTGGCTTTCTGGGTGTCTCTATGATGGGAAACCCCACTGCACATTGAGGAGAGTGGGGAAAAGAGGCTGCAGGAGTGGTTGGTTTCCTTGCAGGTAACAGTGGCCAAGCGCAGGCAGGACGGAAGGTCCTGACCAGGTGGGAGAGGTGGTAGACTTGCAGCCCCACCAATGGCCCCATGCCTGGCACCACAGCAAGACCTGGAGCTGGGGGCAAGCCTCTGAATGGGGTACCCGCCCTGGGTGCTGTCTTCTTTGTCCCTGGGAAGAGCAAGCAGCAGGAGCCCAGTCTCCTGTGTCTCTGGGGCCAGGTGCCCTATGGAGTTTGCCTTTGTTTGATTGGCTTTGCTGCATCAGCATTCACAGGGGAAAGTAAGATGCAAGTTTTTCAACCCAGGAGATTTCAGTCCAGAGCGTGTGCTTCTTTAGCAGTGCATATGACACTGAGCTGACACCAAACAAAACTCGCCTTTGCCAAATAAAAACAAACAAGTGAGCTATTGAACTTCCCAAAGGGAATAGCAGGGGGAGGAGCTCCACGGTGCTCCTCAGGTCCAGCGAAGCACCGTGGAGCTGTAAGTGACCTGAACCCAGCTCCTGGAAGTGCGAGCTAACAGATGATGCCGCGTGCCCTGTGGCTCTCCAGATAGACTCTGTGTCTGTCTCTGGAGGACTGAGGGGGAGGAGGAGGGGAGGAGGAAGGGAGGAGGAGAGGCCCCTGAGTCATCCGGCTTTGTCTGAAAACAGCACCAAGCTCTGGGTTTAGCAGGTCGGGCTTCTTGTGGCGGCAGCTGCCCTGTGAGGCTGTCAGCCTCACCTCAGGGCTCGCCGCCGACAGCAGTCCCCTTTCCCTGGCCTCCTCTTTTTTTCCCTCCCTTCCCTTCTTTTCCCTTCCCTTCCCTTCCCTTCCCTTCCCTTCCCTTCCCTT
>PVJX010021393.1:0-31948 GCA_004027295.1 Dolichotis patagonum | reverse complement strand
ACTTCTCCATTCATGACTCTCAGTCTCACACTGTCTGCCTTCCAACATTCACAGGGAAATCAACTGGGCATCACCTTCCAATAAGCCACCCATTTCTCCCTCTTCATACCTAGGGCCATCCAGCCACACCTGCCAGGCGACATTCCCCAAACACCTGTTAAATTAGGCTCCAGTTACTTACTCTGTCACCAGGAGAAATTTCATGTGCCCTGATCTCTATTCCCTTGAATCCTATATCCTTCCTTCCCCTTCTCTATCTGAATGCAGAACACAAAACCAAATATTCTACACCTTGACTGGTGTATGTGTCCTTTAATTCTGTAAGACTATCTTCCCCAGCCATTGGGACCTAAGGCTCTGTGGAAATAGCTCCGCAATAGGGCTCCTTACACTACAGTTTTGTCAATACCAAATGACTTTTTAGCCCAAACCCAACTGGAAAAGGCTATGAGCAAATCTCTCTCAAGAGCCACTGAGAATTCCACTCTCTGCTCTCTCTTGTGACAGTTTTCCAAACTCAGACTCAAATGAGATATCATATTGTTGCTAAAATGAATCTTTGCTTCAATTCTTCATGCCAGCAGTGCAAAAACAATCATCTATCTTGCATTCCAGTTTACAATTCTTTCAATTTCCACATTCTAGCAAAACTTGAAAACATGCAGAGAGCCCAGGTTATTGCTCAGAGCTTCACTGTGTCCAACACCACACAGTCAACTCAATGGCTTCAAGCTGACACAAGGCCTCATCCCACAAAAACCGACTGCACATATACCCTCAGGAATGTAGGAAGGATATCCTTCCTCTGGACACTTGGAGTCAAAGCATAAATATGCACTTCAACTAGCATTGCCTCTTCAAAAACACCTTGTGAGTTGTGGTCTGAGAGACACCACCCAGATCTTTGTTGTTTATCCACGTTTCAGAGGACAGGGTGAAATGTGCACACATTTACCTGAAACTTCTTGAAGGTCCCAGACTTCCGCAAGCCTGAGTCAACTCCAACACTTCAGTAAACACCTAACAAATTTTGCAAAATGCTGACCTAAATGCCAAGTCCTGCCAAAGGTTTTTATGGGTATTCCTTTCAGGGTTTCAATAACGCAGAACACAAAGACTCCACTCCCCAGAATCAAGGATAGGTACAAAGGAAACATTGGCAGGTAACCTTTGTGCCACCAAGATGAAACACTTGATCCAGAATATGCTTTATCACCAAATAGGAACTTTTAGAACAGTGGCAATGCAGTGCACTGGGAAAAAATTTGCCCTCATGCCAACCCTGGCACAATGTGCTAAAATAATTAGTAGTCAAAAAAATGGAGTTCCCTCATCATGATTCAGAGTCTACTAGCACTTATCTAAGGAGGACTAACTTGACACACCAAGTAAATCTTAATTTCATTACTAGGCTTACAAGCAGCTGAAAACTGATGGCACCTGGACACCAAGGTCCCCTCTATGACATCTTCCCTGTCATCCATAGGTCAGAGTACACAGTGTCAGAAATGTGTGTTTAACTTTTGGGCCCAAGCTGGAGCCCAGCTCTCTCTCTCTTGATTTATTAACCAGGATTTTACTTTCCTCTGCTATATCTTGGCTTACCACGGAGGGGCTAAGGGAAACACAATCCAAGGGTTCACACTGGAACACTACTTCAGCACTTATAATTTTTTTCTATTCTGCTTACTCTCCCTCTTCCAAACATCATCATTAGAAAGAAGTAAGGAAATGAACTCCAACAGGCTCAATCATTTTCTTCTCCTCTGCTGGGGGGAGGGTATCCAAAACGTTGCCTTGGGCATGGAAAGTACAGCTCAACCATCAAACCACAAGCAATGTCCACATCACAATCTATTTGTCAAGAGTTACTCCCCATTTAGTAGAGACCTAAGTATGTCTGAATCTGGAAGTTGATCTGGGCCACTAGCCATTCATACATCTGTATCTCTATGTCTATAAATCCATGTCTCTATGGATATCATTCTCTGTCTAAATCCATCTAGGCAGAGCTATGTCTTCACACAGTTGTGAGCCTTTCATTACCCTTCCACTTTTAAAACTGGATGACACCCTCTCAAAATGGGCATTGGAGATGAACACACAGTTCTCAGATGAAGATATACAAATGGCAAATCAATATATGAAGATATGTTGACCATCACTGGTCAGTTGAGAAATGCAAATTAAAACAGCATTGAGATTTCATCTCACCCCAGAAAGAATGGATACCATCAAAAAATCAACTGATAATAAATGTTGGCAAGGCTGCAAGGAAAACGAAAACCTCTCCACTGTTGGTGGGAGTGCAGACTGGTGAAACCACTGTGGAAATCAGTATAGATATTCCTCAAAAAACTAGGTTTGGAAATTCCATGGAATCCAGCTATTCCCCTCCTGGGTATTTTCCCAGAAAAACTAAAAAGTTCATGTCACAGTGATACATGTGCATACATGTTCATAGCAGCACAATTTATAATAGCTAAATGTTGGAAACAACCAAAATTTCCATCACCTGCAGCATGGATGAAAAAAAAATGTGGTATTATTATACAATGGAAAACTACTCAGCTATATAAAAGGATGATCTTGAAGCCTTTATTTTTATTTTTTATTTTAAACAGAATAAAACAAAAGAGGGCAGAACAGAGCAGATCAGAACAAGACAACATAGGCAACACAGTACTTTACATTAAGACAACCAGATATGAACAGTAGCTATCACAGTATCTCTTTCTCTGCTACAGTTGAGCATAGTTTCAAATACAATAATATCAAACATAACAAAATATTATAAAACCATTCAAAGAGTGAAAGAATTACAGGGCATTCTGAACCGAATAACAGAGAATGATAAATGGGTACTATAAACATCTCATTTTTGATAAAAAAAATTTTGTTTATAATATCACACATATTCAAATTCCAATAAGACACAATGTGATAGATAGAACCAATGGTAGTAGAAGAATAGAAGCATGGTAGGACTTCTAAGAAGGATGATGTTAAATCAGCAATAGCTGTCATAATGTTTTGTTATCTTCAAAACAGCTGTTCATACCATCATGCATGATATAGTCAAACAAAACAGAAAAAAACCATTCCAACTGATAAATGAAAACATTGAAAGGCTTCAAAGCTATGAGATGGGGACTCATGCTTACCATAAAATCTTATATATTCTAATCAACTCTCATACTAGGGAGACTATACGGTATTTACACATGTGAGTCTGGTTTATTTCGCTTAAGAGAATGGTCTCAAGTCGTGTCCATTTATTTATAAATATCTCAATGTGATCATTCTTTATAGCTGAGTAGTACTCCATTGTATAAAAATGCCACAACTATTTTATCCATTCCTCATTTGATGGGCACTTAGGTTGTTTCCAAGATCTGGCTATTACAAATTGTGCTGCTATAAACATGGGTGCACATATATCACTGTGGTATGATGTTTTCAGATCTTCTGGGAATATGCCTAGAAGTAGAATAGCTGGTTCAAATGGGACTTCCAAACCCAGATTTTTGAGGAATCTCCAGACTGACCTCCACAGTGGTGGCACCAGTCTACGCTCCCACCAACAGTGTAGAAGAGTTCCTTTTTCCCCACAGCCTCTCCAGCACTTGTTGGTAGTTTTTTCTATCCTGGCCATACTTTCTGGGGTGAGATGGAATCTCAGTGTGGTTTTAATTTGCATTTCTCTCATGACTAATGATGATGAACATTTTTTCATGTATTTATTTGCCATTCGTATTTCTTCATCTGAGAACTGTGTATTCATTTCAGATGCTTATTTTTGGACTGGGTCTTTGAATTTCAAGGGTCTGATTTTTTTAAATTCTTTATAAGTTCTAGAAAGAAGTCCTTTGTCTGAGGCGCTGTCCATGAAGATTTTTTCCCAATTTGTGCGTTTTCTTTTCACTCTGCTGGAAACCTCTTTTGACATGCAGAAACTCTTTAATAAGATGTGGTCCCAGTTACTGATTCTGGGAAGCATTTTCTGTGTAGTTTGGCTCTATTTTATGAATTTTCTTCCTACCCCTATATCTTTGAAATTTTTACCTACTTTGTCTTCCAGCAGTTTTAGTGTTTCTGTTTTAATATTTAGATCTTTGATCCATTTGGATTTTAGTTTAGTGTATGGTGATAGGCATGGGTCTAGTTTTAGTGTTCTGCATATGGATAGCCAATTTTTCCAGCAACATTTGTTAAAGATACTGTCGTTCTTCCAACAAGCATATTTGGTCCCTTTATCAAAGATAAGGTGGTTGAGTGAGTTTGCGGTTGTGGTTGTATCTTCCAATCCATTCCATTGATCTTCAGGGTTTTTTTTATTCCAGTACCATGTTGATTTTATTACTGTAGCTTTGTAGTATAATTTCAAATCAGGGATTGTGATGCCTCCTGCCTTGCCTTTGTTGCTTAGAATTGCCTTTGCTATTCTAGGTATCTTCTGTTTCCAGATAAATTTTAGGAGTGATTTCTCTAGTTTTATTAGGTATGTTAGTGGTATTTTGATTGGGATTGCATTGAATCTTTATAGTAATTTTGGGAGAATGGCCATTTTGACAATGTTTGTTCTTCCTATCCATGAACAGGGGATGTCTTTCCATTGTATGATGTCCTCTTCAATTTCTCTTTTCAGGGTGTTATAATTTTCCTTGTATAGCTCTTTTACTTCTTTCTTCAGATTAATTCCTAAGTATTTCATTTTTTTGGATGCTAGTGTGAAGGGTGTGGCTTCTCTTACCTCTCTTTCAGTACTTTTGTTGTTAGTGTATGGGAATGCTATTGATTTTTGAGTGTTGACTTTGTATCCAGCTACATTTCTGAATTTATTTATTATATCTAGGAGTTTTTCAATGGAGTTTTGGGGGTTTTCTATGTAAAGTATCATGTCATCTGCAAATGATGATAATTTAACTTGCTCTTTTCCTATCTTTACTACTTTTATTTGTCTCTCTTGTCTAATTGCTCTGGCTAGTATTTCCACTACTAAATAGGAGCAGTGACAGGGGACATCCTTGTCTTGTACCTGATTTTTAGGTAAAGAAGACTTTATTTTTAATGTCCTCATTAGTGAAATAAATGAAACAAACATTAATAAATATCACATTGTCTCTCTAGGGTAAAAAATAAGAGGAACAGCCAGAATAATGGTATCCAAAAAGTATAATAGATATAAAAATATAATAGATATAAATGTATAATACATAGTGTGAAAGTGAATGTGAAGGAATGTGCTCTAAATGATATGAGGATATGTATAGTGTGTAAGATCGATGATCATATTACTAAATTTCTGTTAAATCATTGAACAGAAGGGTTTGCACTGCCAATGTTGGAGTGTCTAGCCACTTTTTGTGCTTTGATTTTGTAACTTTAACAACTATTGTTAAGATGACAATATGTAATGTATCAACTAGTGATTTTATGATGTTAATTCTTTTTTATGAATTCTGTATTGTACTTTTTTTCTATTTTGTTTTTTAATTTTCTTTCTTTCTTCCTTTAAATAAAGTAAAAAAAAAGAATTCATTGACCAATGAGAGAGAGAGGAGAGAAAGTTTGGCTTTAAGACAGCTCCACTTTGTGTTACCTATACTACAAACACTAGCTCAAACAGACAATATTCCTGCCACATCCTCACAAATATTTTGGAAGACTGTGATGTGAAATCTTTCTGTACAGGTACTTAGTTCTTACTTTATCTTTTAGATATGCCTGGAGTTACACAAGATATTTTGTTCATGGTAGACAAGCACTCTGTCATAGGACTACATCTCCAACCCACATAGCTGTGCAAGTGTGTGTAGTGTCTTGTCACAGTGACCTTATCTGTTAGGTACATGTAAATAAAAACCAAACTACTGACTTGTAGTGACATAGAGGAATTTATGTGAAGCACTTCTCTGTTGCCTGGCATATACTAAGCACTCAGATATCACTGTTACTTGGTTACCAACTGCTTTCATGTTTAAAATCAAACTCAATTCCTTTCCAAAGATTGTCTGTATCTTCACAGACT
Source organism: Dolichotis patagonum (assembly GCA_004027295.1). NCBI lineage: Eukaryota > Metazoa > Chordata > Mammalia > Rodentia > Caviidae > Dolichotis > Dolichotis patagonum. The sequence goes on along the minus strand of PVJX010021393.1, from coordinate 25,917 downwards.
ACATATATCTGCATTTCAGAAGGTATTTTCTCTTGGTCATTCATATCAAATAATTTGCATCAGACAATATCATATCTGTATCTTGCCATGATGTTCTCATTTTCATGTCTGTAAGGTCTCTGTACATTTATATCTCAACTATTGTCCTATTTCTTCAGATATGTGTATATATAAAATGTCTCCTCTTTAAGTTTGCCACCCATTTTCCAATAGACAATTTAGTAGCTTATTCTGTTCAGAGACAGTATAGGTCAGGTTACATGATGAAATAAAGCTAAGGAATTTGATAAGCTACCTTGAAAGAGTAATTTTATATGATATTTCCATAAATATCTTCCTTGAGGAACTCAGTAAGCTTCTTGGTCCCCAGACTGGCTTTGACAAATCTAGCAGGAACTGTGTAGCAGATTAATAAACTACTGCTTAGGGGCTTTTAAAATTGGTTCACTAATACTGTCAGAAAGGGATCTATGAGGCACACATGTATACAGCATGAAAGTAGATGTCCATGAGAAGAGATAGTTGGATGACCTTTCCAGGAGAAACCTGTGCACAGGAGCTGATTTATGAGCGATTCCTCTTGCAGAAGCATATATAGTTGGTCTGGTTTCAAGTCGATGAAGATGACAGAGTAAATGAGCCCTGGGAAACTACCTTGGGTTTGAGGTCAGAGTGCGTTGGACATTTTTAGTGTTTTAATAGCAACATTGAATTTGCTAGTTCAAGCCGGCATTTTGGCATCACCTTACCAAAAGGATCAACATAGGCAGTATAAAACATTTTTCACTCAGTTGAAAGAAAGGTATTACCCTGCAAGACTGTGGAAATGCAACACTGCAGAAAATATTCCAAAAAGAAACTTGAGGTAGCATTTCTGCACATCTCAGAGCAAATTCCTAGTGGCTTTCTTGTGATACCATTGGGAAAATGACTGAGGGGCCACCGTAAGACTGATGAAGATGACATCTGCAGAGACCACGAAACCACCAAATGGAAAATCTTATTATTTGGCATATGGAAAGCCACTTTTTCCAAACCATTTGTTAAAGAGGCTTTTTTCAGTGAACAGGTGCATTCCCAATATAAAATTAGACGCATGTGTCTCACCAGGCACTAAACTAAAATCAAAATGGATCAAAGATCTAAGTATTAAAATGGAAACAATAAATTTATGGGAAGAGAAAACAGGTAGAAATCTTGAAGATGTAGGTGTGGGCAGAGACTTCACAAACATAACCCAGATTGCATGGAAAATACTACAAAGAATCAACATCTGGAATTTCATCTTATTAAAATCTTTCATACAATAAAAGGATCACCAACAAAGTGAGGTGGTAGAGTGTGAAAAAATTTTATATTGTTGCTCTTCAGATAAATGACTTATATCTAGATAATATAAAGATTTGCATAAGTCAGACCCCCAAAATTCAAAGCCCTAATGTAAACATGCAATTCTTAGGTAAAGATACACAGATAGCAAATATGTCAAAAATGTTAAACATCATTGGTAATTTGACAGGTGCAAAACAACACTGAGATTTCATCTCACCCCAAAAATAATGGCTATCATCGAGAAATCAAACAAACTTTTGGTGAGCAGACTGGTGCAACCACTGTAGAAATCATTTTGAAGTTTCCTCAGAATGCAAGGATTAGAGGTCCCATTGGACCCAGTTATTCCTCTTCTACGTATCTTCCTGGAAGAATTAAAACCACCATACCACAGAGTTATGTGTTCACATATGTGTATAACAACATAATTTTTAATAGTTAAATCTTGATAACAACCTAAATGCCAATCAATTGAGGAATCGATACAAAAGATGAGGCATTTTTTGAAATGGAGAACTATTCAGCCATTAAAAAGAATAAACTTGGGATGTTTATAAAATGAAACTTCAGACCATACTCAAAAGTGAAATAAATCTGATTCTCATGTGTACAGTACATATTGTGAAATGAGAGGAAACTGCTCAAAACTAAAGAGCAATTAGGTTGTGGGAAACGTGGAAAGAAGGAATAAAAAGGGAAAATAATATAAGGGAATTATAAAAGTACTTCTTCTCAGTGCATTGAAGAGAATGTTTATGGGCCGGATATTGAGCTCAGTGGCTTAAGCGTCTGCCTGGCGTGTTTAAGGTTGTCAGTTTGATCCCTGGTACTAAAAGAAAAAGAAAAGAGAAAAGAAAAAAAGAAAAGAAAAGAAAAGAAAAGAAAAGAAAAGAAAAGAAAAGAAGGAAAGAAAGAAAAAGAAAAGTTTACACTAATACAGTTTGGAGAAGTTTTACTGCCCATATCTGGTACAGTGAGTAACTACTTTGAAGATAACGCTATGTAATATATTAACTATTCTTATTATCCCATTGATTTGTTTTGAAATTTTGTTCAAATTTTTTCATAAAATAAATTTTTTAAAAAGGAAACACTTTGAGAAGAAGAAAAGTAGGAAGATTCTTAGTGCGACAATTCTGGGGCTGTGAAAGGACTCCACAAAGTGAATGTTATTTGTGTGTAAACACACAGAGGACTTCTAAGTTGAAAAAGAGCTGAAAGAAAGATCAGGATGGTCGAGTTTAAGGCTCACCGGGTGCCACTTGGTGCCTGGATCTCTTGACAGCAGGTAATGCGCTGAGGAGGGAGCCAGCCTCAAAGTGCAAAGTGTGCTCCTCAGTTGGCAGCAAGAGGGGAGACACAGAGAAGGAGTCAGAGCTGCAGAAACTAAGGCCCAGTGAGCACGGCTCTGCTGATGAAACATCACTGTGGTCTCACACCTTTCCCTCCCAAATGTACTGCTATCTTTGTGCTTCAAATACCTATTTGCTCCCAGATATACATCGCAGTATGTGGGTCAGAATAAGAAAGATCCCAATGTTTCAATAATAAAGCATGAATGCTCCTTTCACTATCTTCCTGGTAAAGAGACTTCTGTAACAACCCCAAATCACCTGAAGTACCCTTGACTCAGGCAGAGGTTTCACACTCATGCTGTGGCTTCTTTCTGTCCCCCATAAATTCTTTAAATCATTTGTGGTTTCTGCCCTCTTTGTTCCCAGTGACTCTCAAAAGGCACTTTTGCTTCCTTTCCTTTTTAGTACCCGTATCTTCCAGGTAAGCTGTTCTCAGTGAAGAGCTCCAACGTAAGACTCATCTTCGACCAAGGGTGCAGACACTGCTGAGCTTTCCCTCTCAGAAAAGACCGCCTGGGTTGCTGGGCTACAGGACACATCAGAACCTGACCTGATGCTCAGAACCAACCATTTCTAGCCCTGTGAATTAAAGTGACTGATCCTGGAAATCTTCCTTAAAAGTTATAGTCTTCAGCTACCTGGAAATTGACCTTCTGTGACCTCAGGGCTGAGAATTGTCACAACATGCAATCCTCTGTGTGACCCACACTGAAAGCCATGAAAAGATCCCCAGGCTCTCCCAGTCTTTTCTGTTGAATACTTGCAGGCACTGACCTTCTGGAGTTGGGAACCAGCACCATGAAAAACTGAAAATAATCACCAAATGGGAGGCTACTTCACTGCCTTTCCTTCACAAAGCCAGGCATTGGCAGCCTCTTGTTACCACTGCACAGGCTCCTGCCACTTTTAAGAAAATGGGAAACCACAGGGAAGAGGGCTTCTGAGGTACCTGGAAGGACCTGTGACTGCAGTGATCAGAGACATTAGTGTGCTTTGGAATAAGGGAGATTTCACTGTCCACAGACACCTTGGAAATCATGCAAACAAAGGAGCATGCTAGTTGGATTTGAAATTTATTGGCTCCCTGTAGGAAATGTAGAGAAAAACATTGCTTGGTGTGTTGATTAACACAAACGCTGAGGTAAAATATACTCACACCACAATCATAATCTTTTTCTTTTTTATTCCAGTAGATTACTGATCCAAAATTTCAATAATTTTTTCAGTACTCTGTCATTCTTAGGGTTATCATATAAGAGGTCTCCTGATCTTTGTACAGCAACTCATAAGCCCTTGCTAAAATACTTAAGAATGACATAGGGTAGGATTGCCAGTATGTAAACAGTACCTGAACAAATCTGTTGACAAACACACCTAAACAGCAACAAACTGTGGAACATCATTATAAAAAGACATTTGTGTAAAGCATGTTTGGGATTCCAGCTCAGCACAACAGGAAGTCTCAGAATGTCACCTAAGCAGTCCACCAGACTAGACTAACCATGCCAAAAGAGGACATGGAAGACAGTTTAAATTGTATTTTTGAGGGCAGAGAATCTGAGCCAAAGGGGAAAAAGATGTATATTTTCACATTGTCTAAGGTGGAAGTGAGGGTACCCAATAGATATGGAAATAATCTACTAAGAAAGCCCATGGTGAATTAGGGTGCAGAGCAGGGTTGACAGTGATGGAAGGCATCATATACATCTATTCAGCAAAATATAGTGCCTAGGAAATAATAATTTCAAAAGCATGGAAAAGAAAGGAGGACAGAATATAGAGAAAATGATAGCTAGCTAGATATTGTAAGAGCAGAAAATGCCCAGAGTTTAGGACATGAAGAATATTCAGAGTTTAGGCAGCTCATGCTTTCATTTCAGAGGGCCAGAGAAGAGAGAGCCACAGAGGGAGAGAACCCTGCCATCCTCCCTGGGGATCATTTGAAGATTCAGGAGACCAGAGAGGAGAACAAGTATGTAAAGAAAACGTGAAAGATGCAGAAAAGGCATCTCCTCATCAAAACGGATGAAGAGTAAGCCAGCTCAGTTCCCCAGGACAGAAGAGATCAGTGATATACCCCACCTAGGGAAATGATACTTATACTTATACTTCAGCCTTATACTTCAGCCTTATACTTCAGCTGGCACGGGCAGGGCCCTCAGGAGGTATTGTCTGTGCCCTGTGGAAACATTTCTCTCCCATGAGGTGCTGTTCTGAGTCCCCGCAATTCATCAAAAATCAAGGCTTAACAATGTGAAACCTTTACCAACTCATTAAATAACATTCTGGAGTATAACACATGGATCTTTAGAAGTATAGGAGTTTCCAGTTGTCTAGGACAAGGGTCTAAGGAGACATCCAACCAGAAACTACCAGAGACACAAAGCAGCAAAAAAGCACAATTCTGCTGAGGAACGGTATCCGTGAATAAAGGCATCCAGGTAGGAAGAGAGGAGAAAACGCTGGCCTTTATTTGCATGATTGCCTATGAAGAACAATCTAGTAAATCTGCGCAGCTTAGACACAGTGTGAACCCTGCATGTTTTCAGGACATGCTTCCAATATTTTGCCTAGCTACTGTAAGGGCATATGCAAATTAAGACTAAGGAGTTTATTTCTCCCTTTATAGAGACATCTCATATTATTAAAGCACTTACCTAGGAGAACTTGGAAGTTTTTCCTCTGACTCTGAAAGGCATTTAAACTTTTCTGAAAGCAAAAATAGAGGAAAAGGCCTATTGACACCTTTAAGACCATGGAAGGTCTTTGTCAAGGCCTTGTCTTTGAAATGTAGACAGCAGGGAAAATAATGCCCCCACCCTCCATTTCAGATGGGGTTGGGGTAGTAGAAAACTAACTTTAGGGGCCTCCTTCCTATATGTGGTTAATGTAGCTCCAGTGATAAAAGATGTGTTATGTGCATGTATGAACTCCCTTACAGAATGTAATCATTATGTAGATCAATACTTTTATGTCCTGCAATCACTACTAATCAAACCACCAATATCTAAGGAAATGATAAACAGGAATTTCTATGAATCCTCATCTAACCAGGAGGTGGGCTATTGAGGAGTTCAGATGTTCTATAATGAAACTGTAGTGTATCTTTTTGCCTCCACTGAAAACAAGTTTTGGAATATTTTTAGAAAGAGACCAATCTCATACACATGAAGAAACTGAAGAGACAAATGTACTATTAAATTTGTAATTACAAATTGCATTTATACAATTGCTATTCATTTTGTATAACTTCAGTTCTCAATTCTCACAACACAGTGCAAATATGTTTCAAAATGCTGAGGATAGTAAAGGCTGAAAGCCAAGACTTATTTGATTTTCATGTCCTTCCTTTCGTTAAATTATCTTCAAATATCCTGCCTACTAAAACTCAAGAATCTCTCCTCTCCCAAGGACAAATGGAAGGAAAACTGGAAGAGTCATTGATAAAAACAGAGATACAGAATAGATGTTCATTTTATTTTCAACAGAACAAACATGTGTGCTCGGGAGAGTGATCCAGAGAAGAAACAGGGCCCTCTCAAATCAGGTGGCAGAGCACCTGAGGAATCACTAGACTAGGAAAATGACTGCTTAGGTCTGGAGGCTAGATGACAAAAACTGAATCCTCTTTTGCAGCTGAGGCTTGCCCTGAAACTATTGCTCAAAGCCATCCATTAATGGAAACAACTGGGAAAGCAGGTCCAGCAAGTAGGTGATAGAAACCTCCAAAAGGAGGGAATCTTCCAAAGTTATCAGGCTAAAGGAAAGGACAAACAGAATCACAGCAGCCATGCTCAGGTCCCCTCTGCCCATCCATCCAATGTTCAGCATATAATTTAAAGCCCCCACCACCACCCTGGTTAGGCACCAGCAGGCTCTACACAGCGTCACCTCTCTCTAGATTGCAACTGGAGGTCTGTGCTGGTTCCCTGGACGCACCCTCAGCCCCAGATACCTGCTGCCTCCCATGCAGCCCACTGCTGCCCACAACTCACAAGTTCAGGTCATTGCCACTCACTATGACCTGCCTCTGAACTCTGGGTTCTGGGGGCTCAGCTACCAAGGAAAGGTGCAGACAAACAAATTCTGCATCCATGGCATTGAGGAAAGGCACTGAGAGGTGGCTGGTGCACACTTGGTTAAGGCGACTTTGACCCAGGATGTCTTCTCCCTTGGGCCACTGGGACACATTGCATGGTCTCTTTGGCCACCTTCCCCTCCTGGAACCTTGACCACAGCGCAGCCCATTTCGACCCTATCTCCCATCTCCACCCCTGTCCCCATCTCCACTCCTGTCCCCACGGGCACCTCTTTATCCCCACTGCGACCCCACTGGTCCCAGGCTACTTGCAGCCCTACCCTCAGGAAGGATACAACTCTTACAGGTCTCCTGAGGAGTCTCCAGCATAGACTGATGTGTCTCCTCGGGGCATGGGCCCCTGCACTGTGCTCTGGTCCTTGGGGCATTGCCTGGCAGCAGTAACTTCCACTTGTGCCCCTTACCCACCTCCAATAGGGTCAGGCCCTCCAGGAACCCCTGGTAAACCTATGTCACCCTCTCCTCTTTCGGCACCTCCCTGAGCATTTTCTAGAGCCTGCATTGCTGACCAAGGTCTTGAGCTCCCAACCCATGTCGAGTGCTACAAAAGGCCCACAGTTCGGTTAACAGAATGAGTGGAATGCCAGGCACCTCAATGTTCCACTCCCAATAAAGCGGACGATGACCACAGCGCCTGCACAGATGGGTCCTCAGCTTTAGGTGCAGGCCAATGGTGGAGTCGCAATGAAACTTCCATGCCACCTATGGGCTCCTGAGAGACCCCATGGGGCAGAGAGCTGTGCATTTGTTTGGGGCCTTGGGCCTTGGCGCTGAGAGTACTTAGGGTTACACAGAACACAGGCAGATAGGACCAAAGGGGACCTCTTGAGCCACCTTCATTTCCTGACTTTCAAGGAAGAGCTGCAGTTCCTGTGGCTCCTGAAAGGGTAGTGTCTGTCTCACTATTGCCAATACACATGGAAGTCAGTGAAGCAATGCAGAACCAAGCACTGCTCACCATCCTCTACACAAAAGGCTCAGGGGTCCCAATTCTCTCAAGGGCCTCTCCCTCCAATAGTTTGCTTTGTTCTCAGTACCTTGCTGAGGTGGAGGGCAGCTCTTGACCTCTGGGCTGAGTGGAAGCACAGAAAGTAAGGAGAAGTGCACGGGAGGGAGATAAGAGGTGGGTAAGGGGTAAACTCTGAAAAAGAGTTGGAAAGACTCGAAGGAAGCCTTGCATATCTCTCTCCAGTGGTGACATTCTTTAGGGCCTGATTGGCTGCCTGAATCTTTGAAATAGTATGAGGTATGTGCCTCACAACTGTGAGAAAATTAGTGTTTGCCAAGTGGTACTCTTATGTTCAGAGTAATGCATGGTGAGTTTAGGGTCCCAGGCAACACTGCATGTGTAATAGCATGGAAAGGCCAGAAGATTCCTTGTCATCCCACAACCAGTAACGCCATGATAGGATCAGTGGCTCCCTGGATGTGGGTAATGTGAGACTATTAGAAACACTGTCATCAGATCAACAGCTCTGATTCTGAGTGATTTTTTGAGCAAACAATTGTACTGGGAGAGCTGGGGATGTGGCTCAGTGGTGCAGAACTTGGTTATCATGTAGGAGATCCTGGGTAACTTGTCTAGCACAGCAAAAGCATTAAAAAGGGCAAATACTTCTCTAGCTCTTTTGAAAGCTTTAGTTGTATAGTTTTTTAATAAATAATGTTGATATTAGAAGTATTTGATGTGGGTGACCATAACAGTAAATATTATGTATGTGGTATTATGGTGACTTAAAATACATCTGTCATGGCAAGAAGTATTTATTTCCTGGAGTCTGTGTGATTATGTTGCTTTCAATATAGTAATATTAGGAGATTCATTGTAGACACGTATTGTTATGTGAAGATATGGCACAGCTGTATACTGTATTAAAATAATCACAATCAAAATAAAATATGTGTCCAAACTATTTTATCTGGAATCATTACTAAATACAACATCCTAAGATAATTTAGCTTGTTAGTTTACTTTGTATTGGTAGCTTTTCTTCCTATAGGAAAAAAACACAAAAAAATGGAATTTCCAAAATGATAATAGGAAATTAACAATTGTAAATATGCAATATTTTGGGCTGGATATTTAGCTCAGTAGTATAAGCACATGCCTGGCAAGTGCAAAGTCAAGAGACCTATCCCTGGTACCCAAAAAAAAACCCCAAAAATAAATCATGCAATATTTTGTTATCATTAAGGAATTTGCTAAGATTCCAAGATATCTGTATGTGAAGTTGCTCAAATAATATAATGACAAACTGTTCTTTTCACAGAAACAATAAAAATTAATAGCACAATCATCTAAATACATATATAGTTTATCTAATTGTATATAGTTTATACAGTATATATATATATATATATATATATATATATATATAGTTTTTCTCTCCTTTTGTGCAGTTTCTTTCCATTTTATAATATCTGTTTTAAATTTTCGGTCTTATTTATTCCTTAATTTCACAAACTAAGAAGAAAAAGATTCGAGGCTGATACATTTCACTTTTAAGCATAATCTCTATCTGAGTCCACTTACCTATAAAAACCTAAAGATTATTCATCTTCATAGCTGAGTGGTACTGAGTTGCATAAAAATATTTGTTCCTCAGTTGAGGTGCATTTGGGTTTTTGCCAAGAAATAGGTATTATATATTGTGATGGTATTGTTGCAAAAACCGTGTAACAATCTGAAAATTTTCACCAAGAAGTTGGAGAAAATCTATTTGTTTCACTACTGGTTGGTGGAATATCCATTTCAAATCACCAGCCCTGAGTCAGCTTTGGTATATTTTATATAGGATTTGCAAGCAAGATGTACAAGGGGTGATATCAGGTTATGGAACAAATCGTTACACAAATCATATCATATGTTGTCAGACAGATTTATTTTAGGCAAGACTACTTAAAAAGAATTGTTTTCATAAGGCAGGAAAATTCTGGTAGGGGGTGTTGAGTGGTGTAGAGAAATTTGAAGGTGTCCTTGACTGGGCCAGTCTTTCCAACATTGGAAAGTCCTTGTAGCATGTTTTAAAAACAGGATATAACTTTAGGTAAGAAAACACACATAACAGTCAAGTTAACCTGGCAGGCTGTGAGAAGGAGCTGGGTATAGACAATCAAGGCTGACAGAGTTTAGCAGTCTAACTATATGGCAGGCAGGATGAGCATATTGTTTCTCAATGTAGCAGCAGGCTACAACTTGATTTCTAAATTGTTCCTATATTACTTTTTTTAAAATTTTTTATTTAAAGAGAAGAAGAAAGAAAAAAAACCAAACAAAACAGAAAGAGGGTAGTAACAATAAAGAATTCCAAAGGGGAAAGAGAAAAAAGAAATAAAAGAACAACAACCACACCAAAAAAAAAAACAAAAACAAAAACGAAAATACTAAGAAACAGCCACTTGATAAGCCACATACTGCCATTATTGGAAATAGTTGTTCAAGTTACAAAGTTAAAACATAGAAAGTACACATTCAAACAATGAGACTGTTAAGGATCTGCTCAACATTGTAACAAAAACAGTAATATGGTCATCTATCTTACATACTTAAACACACATGCAGTTATATCCTTTAGAGCACTTTCTTTTCCTCTCTTTTTTACAGTAGCAATTACACATTTTGGGTTTTATTACTCCTACAGTTCTTATTACTTTTTACACTAGAGACACAATGTGATATTTATAAATATGATTCTTATTTATTTCACTAATGAGGATAGTCTCAAGTTGTCCCCATTTCCCTATGAAGGTCTTACGACCATCCTTTTTTATAGCTGAGTAATATTCCATTGTATAAAAATACCACATCTTTTTCATCCACTCAGCAGTTGATGGGCATCTTGGTTGTTTCCAAGATTTAGCTATTACAAATTGTGTTGCTATGAACATGGGTGCACATATATCACAGTGATATGAACTTTTCAGTTCTTCTGGGAAAATACTCAGAAGGGGAATGCTGGGTTGAATGGAGCTTCTACACCTAGGCTTCTGAGAATTCTCCATATTGATTTCCACAGTGGTTGCACCAGTCTGCACTCCCACCAACAGGGAAGCAGTGTTCCATTTTCCCCGCATCCTCGCCAACATTTGTTATCAGTTGATTTCTTGATGGCAGCTATTCTTTCGGGAATGAGATGATATCTCAGTTTTGTTTTAATTTGCATTTCTCGAGTGACCAGTCATGGTGAACATTTCTCCATGCATTTGTTTGTCATTTGTATATCTTCATCAGAGAACTATGTGTTCATCTCAGCTGCCCAGTTTTGGAGAGGATCTTTGAATTTGGGGGGGTTGGTATTTTTCAATTCTTTATATGTTCGTGATATAGTCCTTTGTCTGATGGGTTGCTGGTTAAAATTCTTTACCATTCTGTGGGTTTTCTTTTCACTCTGATGGTGATTTCTTTTGAAGTGCAGAAACATTTCAATAATATGAGATCCCAGTTATTGATTCTCTGAAGTGTTTCCCATGCAGTTTGCGTTTTGTTCATGAATTCTCTGCCTACACCTATGTCTCCAAGACTTCTATCTACCGTATCTTCTAATAGATGTAGTATTTCAGTTTTAATGTTTAGGTCTTTGATCCATTTAAACTTTAGTTTTGTGCATGGTGATAGGCATGGATCTAGTTTCAGTCTTCTGCATGTGGAGAGCCAATGTTTCCAACACCATATATTAAAGAGGCTATCCTTCCTCCAGTGAACATGTTTAGCCCCTTTGTCAAATATCACGTGGCTGAGTGTCTTTGTACCTGTGCTCGCATCTTTTAATCTGTTCCATTGATCCTCAGGTCTATTTCTTTGCCAGTACTATGTTGATTTTATCACTGAGGCTTTTTATTACAGTTTCAAGTCAGGAATTGAGATGCCTCCTGCCTTGCCTTACTGCCAAGAATTGCCTTTCCTATTCTAGGCTTCTTCTGTTTCCAAATGAATTTTAGGATTGTTTGCTCTAGATCTGTGAGGTATGTCGATGGTATTTTGATTGGGATTGCCTTAAATCTGTATAACAGTTTTGGGAGTATGGTAATTTTCACAATGTTGGTTCTTCCTAGCCAAGAGCATGGAACATCTTTCCATTTTCTAATATCCTCTTCAATCTCCTTTTTTATCATAGTATAAATTTCAGCATATAGGTCTTTTACATTTTTAGTTAGGTTGATTCCTAAGTACTTCATTTTTTTAGATGTTATTGTGAAGTGTGATAGTTCCATAATTTCTCTCTTGGTGAGGTTCTTGTTTGTGTACAGGAATGCTATTGATTTTTGAGCATTGACTTTGTAGCCAGCTACACTGCTGAATATTTTTATTACCTCTAGTAGTCTTTTAATGCAATTTTGGGTCTTCTATATAGAGTATCATGTAATCTTCAAAGACTGGTAACTTAACTTCTTCCTTTCCTATCTTTATTCCTTTTATCTTTCTCTTGTCTGAATGCACTGGCTAGTGTTTGCAGAACTACATTGAATAGGAGTGGTGATAGTGGACATCTTTGTATTGTTCCTGATTTTAAAGTGAAAGCCCTCAGTTTTTGTCCATTTAGTATAATATTGGCTTTTGGTTTGTCATAGATGGCCTTTATAAGGTTGAGGGAGACACCATGTATTCCGAGTTTGTGGAGGGTTTTTATCATGAACATGTGTTGGACCTTATCAAAAGCTTTTTCTGCATCTATTGAGATGACCATGTGGTTTTTGTTTTTGGTTCTTTTGATGTGGTGTATTACATTTATTGATTTGCGTATGTTAACCCATCCTGCATTCCTTGAATGAACCCCACTTGGTCATGATGTACAATCTTCTTGATGATTTGCTGCATTCTAGTTGCTAGTATTTTATTGAGAATCTTTGCATCAATGTTCATTACTGAGGTTAGCCTATAGTTCTCCTTTTTGGTTGGGTGTTTGTCAGGTTTTGCTATCAGAGTAATAGCGGCCTCCAGGAATGATTTAGGGAGGATTGCTTTATTTTCAATTTCATTTAAGAGTTTAAGGAGTATTGGCATCAAGTCTTCTCTAATTTTCTTGTAAAATTCAGCTATGAATCCATCAGAAGCTGGGCTTTTCTTTGTTGGTGCGTCTTTTATTGCGTTTTCAATTTCATCTTCTTGGTTGAGCTTTGGTAGTTCAATGGTTCTAGAAATCTGTCCACTTCCAGTGTTTTCTTCTCTATGTGAGTAGAGATTTTCAAATAGATGTTCATGATCTTTTGAATTTCCATGGGATCTGTAGTAATTTCCTCCCTTTTGGTCCTTGTGTGAATTTGGGTTTTTTCATTCTTTTTCTTTATCAGGTTAGCTAGAGGTGTGTCAATTTTGTTTATTTTGTAAAAACCAGTTTTTGATTTATTAATTCTTTGTATTGTATTTAGTTTCAATTGCATGATTTTCTGCTCTAATCTTTACAATTTCCTCTCTTCTCTGAGCTTTAGATTTAACTTGCTCTTCTTTTTTCTAGAAGCTTGAGATGCAGCTTTATCTAGAAGCTTGAATGAGCATATATGTGCTCATTCTGTTTTCATGATATGACAATTTATTGCTATATATTTCCCCATTAAGACTGCTTTCATTGCATCCCACAGATTACCATTGGTTGTTTCTGCATTTTAATTGAATTGTAGGTATTGCTTTATTTATTCTTTAATTTTATCTGTAACCCACTGGTTGTTTAAAAGGTTCTTATTTAATTTCCATGTATTTATACCACTTTTGCAGTTTCTGTTGCCATTAATTTCCAATTTCAGTGTGCTATGGTCAGATAGTATGCATGGCACAATCTGAATACCTTTGCATTTACTTAGAAATACTTTATGGGATAATATATGGCCTATTTTGGAGAATGTCCCATGGGCAGCTGAGAAGGTGTATTTTGATGTGGTTGGGTGCAGCACTCTGCAAACATTTACTAAGTCCAATTGCTTACTGGTATGATTCAATTCTGTTATTTCTTTGCTGATTTTTTGCCTAATTGATCTATCTCTTTGTGGGAGTGGGCTGTTAAGGTCACCTGTAATAATTGTGTCCTTGTGTAATTTGGTTTTTCCTGTCCTTTAGTATCTGTCTTATGTAGTTGGGTGCTCCTGTGTTTGGTGCATATATATTTATAATTGTTAGTTCTTCCTCTTGAATTTTTCCACTTACGAGTTTGTAGTGACCTTGTCTCTTTTAATCATTTTAGGTTTGAAGTTCACATTGTCTGCAAATAGAATAGTTACCCCTGCTTTTATCTGGGTTCCCATTGCATGGAATTCAGTTTTCCATCCTTTGACTTTTAATCTATGAGTTTGTTTTGAGTCAGATGCGTTTCTTGTATACAGCTTATTGTGGGATCCTGTCTCTTGATCCATTCTGTCAACCTGTTTGTTTTGACATGTGAATTGAGCCTATTTACATTTATAGATATCACTGATATGTACTGGCTTGACTTTGCCATGTTGTGTTACTGTTGTTAGTTTCCTGCCTTTCTCCCTTGTTCACTTTCTTGTACAGCCTGGTGATTTCTTTCTGTTGTTGTTCTAGAGATTGTGGTCATTTTTATCTCTACCTAGGATGTCCTTCAGCACTCTTTCTAAGGTTGGTTTGGTGGATATGAATTTCTTCAGTTGTTCTTTGTCATGGAAGTATCTTCTTTCTCCATTAAATTTGAAAGACAGTTTTGCTGGGTATGTCAGTCTGGGTTGAAAGTTGTTTTATTTTAGAGCTTGAAATATTTCACCTCAAGCTCGTCTTAATCTGAAGGTTTGTGCTGAGAAGTTTGCTGTGATTTTAATAGGATTTCCTTGATGGGTGAGTTGTGTCTTTTCTCTAACAGCTTTTAGTATTCTGTTTTTATGCTGTATGTCTGAGATCTTAATAATTATATGTCTGGGTAAAGGTTCATGTTGGTTATGACTGTGTGGTGTTCTATATACCTCACTTATTTGTATATCCGATTTTTCCCCCATATTTGGGAAATTTTCTGCCATTATTTCTGTTAACAGCTTAGCTATATCCTTTGCATTTTCTCCTACCTCCTTACTAATGCCTATTACTCTAACTTTGTTTCTCCTGGCATTATCTTGTAGCTGTTGAATTGTCATTTCATGCTGCTTTTTTGTTTTTATAAATTCTACCCTTTCAAGATCGTTACCTGCTATCCTGTCCTTGATGTCAAAAATTCTTTCCTCAGCTTCATTTAAATGGCTTTGTAGGCTTTCAGTGCAATTTTTTTCTTGCATATCTCTTTCAATTAGTTTTGTGCTTGTCTTTGGCATTGTTCATTCAATGTTTCAATCAATTTCCCATGGGCCTGTAGTTTCTTATCTATTTCTTCTCTAGCTATGTTGAGCAGCTCATTTACTAAGGTGATTACTTTTGTCTTACACAAGACATTATTTATAATTTGATTTCCTCCATAGCCTTATGGATTTGTTTCTTTACTTCATTTGCTATCTTTTCAGAGATTTCTGGTATATGAATTTTGGGGTCCTCTATTTCATTACCACCTGCACTTGCCCCTGATGGACTAGATGTTCAGGATTCCATTTTGCCTTTTCGTTTAGTTGTTTTAAACTTTTGGGTAAATTTCTGGTTTTTCTATTCCAACAGACAAATTTCTGCAGTGTGTGTTTAAGGGTTCTACTGTGTGGGTGATGTTTGTCAAATTGCTGGGTACCACAATGAAGAAGAGATCTAGTCTGCTGAATTCCTCCTACCGTGCCACACTGACTGAAGCCTGATGAGGTCTTCTGTTTGGGTGAGGGGCTCCTGAACCTCTCATCAAGCCAGCATGTTTGTCCACTGTAGTCCAATGTTACCAGTTCAAGGGCGGGTCTAGCAGATTTGGTGCCAGGCATCTCAGGCCTGTGGCCGTCTTCCTAGATGTTCCTGGAGAGTGAGGTTCTCAGTGGTGGCAGTCCCAGGCACCTCAGGCCCTCTGAAATTGGTCCACACAATGTTCCAAGTCCCAAATAGCCCGCACCTACCTGCCAGTCTCTGCGAAGTTCCTAGTCCCAAGCAGACCAGGCCAAGATGTTGGTCTCTGCAAGGTTCCCTGCGAATGAAGGGTGGGCCTATCACACCCAAGCAGCCAACACAGAGCTGCTGGTCTCTGCGATGTTCCCTGCAGGTGAAGGGTGGGCTTACCAGCCCCAAACAGCCTGGCCAAGATGCCAGTCTCCGCAAAGTTCCCAGTCCCAAACAGCCCAGGCTGAGATGCTGGTCTCAGCCAAGTTCCTAGTCACAAAAAGACCAGACCCAGATGCCAGTTTCCTGGAAGTTCCCTGCGGGTGAAGGGCAGGCCTACCAGTCCCAAACAGCCAGGCCGAGATGCCGGTCTCTGCGAAGTTCCCAGTCCCAAACAGTGTTGCTATGTTTCTATTGCATACCTCCTGATTATTTTTATGGAGGAAGATTCTTCTTCCTCAAATTCCACAATACTAAGGATCTTTTAAGGAGACCTCACTTGTAAAATGAATGGGTGGTGTATGACTTCAAAGCATGCTATCAGGAAGAGACTCTGGATGTGGATCATGTAAGTGCCAAAAAGGAGGACTGTTGACAGGGCCATTAAAACTACTTGCAGAGATCCCATCCATGAGAGGAGAAAATTGAGTGTTCCCTGCTGGAACAGACTTTCATGGTATTTAGAGCCCTTTGTTTGAGTTGCTCCTACACCTAAGAGGAGTTTTCTCTTACTGCCCTTGACTGGGCATATTAATGGCATTCTTCTTGCAGCAAAAGGCAGGAGCCTCCATGTTGAGCTGTCAGAAGATCTGAAACACTATGATTGTGGAGACCAATTGCAGCCAAAAGATCTATTTGGTCCTGTAGAATGTCTACTGAGGTTCATATGTTGACAAAATCTCCTGCTATCTAGATATTAACTGAGTATTGCTGAAGGCCTATACCTATGGTTGTGGCACTGAGTGTTAAACTTCCTGTTGCTACTACCCCAGGTAGAATGGCCAATATTATGGGGTCATGCTTTTGATGTATCCGATGTGCATGTGCTGGACCTCACTGGCCTGAGTAAACACAGAGACCAGGTACCAGAAAGACAAGTGCACACATGCTCATTTTGGGGCTATTAAAAATGTTGTGAACACAGCCAAAATAAAGAAGGTTCCACAGTGGTCCTTCAGGGAACCTGAAGTATGAATCATAACATCTGTGCACTCACTGGAGATAATTTGGCACTAATGAGAAACCAGGAAGCAATAGGTATTTCCCCTCACACTGAGGGGTAAGACTGGATGAAGTCATCAGTGGAACCAGTAGCATTGAGTTTAGAATGATTCCAGGTTAGGCTTAGAGCTTGGTAGGAAAGAACTGAAAGGAGAAAACAGAGCCAACAGTCATTATCCAACCCTGGATTTCCAGCTTGGAGGATATCAGGAGGATATTGGGAGGATATCACCCAATGCGATAGCAATGAGGCACAGGTGAGCATTCAGAGGTCCTGTGTGATTTTTAGGACTCCTAGGGCACAATGGGGACAGTGGTGGTTCTGGGGAAGGAATTTTAATACAGGATGAGGATAATAGGGTACCCAGAATTTTATGATTTTTAAAACACCCATGGATTTTGTCCCTGTACATCCATGGCTCAAACATCTAAACACTTGTTTTTTTTTATTTTAAATCATAAAAAAGCAAACAAAAATGCAAAACAGAATAGAATAAAGGGGTTTAGAACACAACAATTCAAGCAAAACAGAAATTCAAAACAAGTCCACAGGAAATCAACAGTTCATATCATAATGTCTCTTGTTTTCTTTGAAATAGTTCTTCATACCTCGACACACAATAAGTTCAAACAAAACAAAATAGTATAAACCCAATCATTACAAAACAATGAAAGCATTAAAGGCCTTCAAATCCAGACAATAGGTAATCAAGCATGGCTACCTTCATGTCTCTAGTTCACTTCAAAATAGCTGTCCATACCCTACCACATGCTGAAACCAAATAATAGGAAACAGACTAAAACCAACTGAAGCAAAGAATATAAGCATTATAGGGGTTCAAAACAAGATGATAGGAAATCAGCAATGACTGACATAATGTCTTGTTTTCTTTAAAGTAACTGTTTATACCAACACACTTAATAAAATCGATTCTTGTAAACTCTTTAGGGGAAGTCCTAGGCATGTGTAAGCCTACACATGCTCATCTATCCTTTCTGTTTTAGTGGTGGAAAACAGCAAGCAAAGTACAAATACCAAAAAACCCGCAGATAAATAAATACCAATAACAAAGATCATAAAACTATAGCAATATGGACTTTCCTAACAAGGTGATAGTAACATAACAAGGGTTGTTATTTTGCATAGTTATCTTCAAAAGAGTGATGCAGATTAGCAGTTATGGACATAAAATATTGACCTAAACCGATGAATGTTAACTGTTGTTTCAAGAACTAATAGAATTGGTAGTACAATCATTTTAGTTTTCTTAACTCTGTGTGCATCTTTTTCCTTTTCCCTTCCTTTTCTCCTTTTCCCTATCTGAGTTTTTCCCCTTTGAGCAGTTAGTTATCTGTTCACAATATTTAATTTTGTATTTTATATCTTATTTATTCTTCCAGTTTCTTCTACTAGGGAGACAAGTGATATTTACACGTGAATTTGATTTATTTCACTTACGTGTATGGTCTCAAGTCAAATTCATTTACCTATATTTATACATAAAAGCCTCAACATGAAACTTCTTTATAGCTTTTATACTCCATTGTATAAAAACACCACTTTTTTATCCATTTCTTGGTTAATGGGCATTTCAATTGTTTCCAAGTTTTAGCTACCGTAAATTGTGCTGCTATAAACATGGGTGCACATATACCACTGTGGTGTGATGTTTTCAGCTCTTCCTGGAATATGGCCAGAAGTGGAATTGTTGGCTTAAATGGCATTTACAATTCCAGCTTTTTGAGAAATCTCCAGAATGATTTCCACAGTGATTGCATCAATCTATACTCCCACCAACAGTGCACAAGAGTTCCTTTTTCTCCACTGCTTCTACAGCATTTTTATTGGTGGTTTGCTTGATCCTGGCCATTGTTTCTGCAGTTAGATGAAATCTCAGTGTTGTTTTAATCTGCATTTCTCAAATGAACAAGGATGCTGAACTTTGTTTTCATTTATTTACTTGCCATTTCTATTTCTTCACCTGAGAAATATGTATTCCTCTCGATTGCCCATTTCTGGATTTCATCTTTGAATTTTGGGGGTCTGATTTTTTGAAATTCTTCATATGTTCTATATAGATGTTGTTTGTCTGAGGGACAGTTGACTTAAGAGTTTTTCCAATTCATTAGTTTTCTTTTTCCTCTGTTGGAGATTTCCTTCAACATGAAAAAACATTTTAATAAGACTAAGATACCAGTTGTTGATTCTGAGAAGTATTTCCTGTGCAGTTTGCATTTTGTTTATGAATTCTTTGCCTATCCCTCTGCCTTCAAGATTTCTACCTACTATGTCTTCCAGAAGGTTGCATGTTTCTGGTTTAACATTTAGATATTTGATCCATTTTGACTTTAGTTTAGTGCATGGTTATAGGCATGGGTCTAGATTGAGTTTTATGCATATGAAAAGTCAGTTTTTCCAGCACCACTTAATGAAGAGTTTATCTTTATTCCAGGGAAGATGTTTGACTGCTTTGTCAAACACAAGGTAGCTGAGTGTGTCTGTAGTTGTTTTTGTATCTTCTAATCTATTATTCCATTGATCTACAGGTCTATTTTTACTCCAGTACTAAGGTGATTTTATAATGGTAGCTTGGTAGTGTAACTTCAAGTCAGGTATTGCGATGCCTCCTGCCTTGCTTTGTTGCCCAGAATTGCCTTTGCTATTCTAAGTCACTTTTGGTTCCAGATTAATTTTAGGAATGACTTTTGAAATCTGTAAGGTATGCTAATGTTACTTTGATTGCAATTGCATTAACTCTGCATAACAATTTTTGGAAAATGGCCATTTTCACAATGTTTGTTCTTCCTATCTGTGAAAAAGGAATGTCTCTCTATTTCCTGAAATCCTCTTCCATGTCTTTATTTAGAGTTCACTAATTTTCACTGAATAGACCCTTTACTTCACTTGTTGGATTGATTCCTTATTATATGAGTTTTTGGATGCTATTGTGAGGGATTTGTTTTCTCTTATTTGTCTCTCAGGGAGTTGGTTGTTTGTGTAGAGAAATGCTATTGATTTTTCAGTGTTGATTTTTTATCCTGCTACATCACTGAATTTGTTTAATGCTTCTAGAAATCTTTAAATGGAGTTTTGGGCATCTTCTATGCAGAGTATCATGTCATCTGTAAATAATGATAATTTAATTTCTTCACCTCCTATCCTTATTCCTTTTATTTTTCTCTCCCATCTAATTGCTGTGCTAATGATTCCAGTACTGTATTGAATAGGAGTGGTGATAGTGGAAAACCTTGTTTTGTTCCTGGTTTTAGAGTGAAAGCTTTCAGTTTTTGACCAATTAACAGGATGGTGGCTGTTGGTTTGTCATAGATGACTTTTATCAGATTGAGGTAAAGACCATCTGTTCCACTTTTCCATAGGTTTCTTAACATGAATGCATGTTGCACTTTATCAAAAACTTTTCCTGCATCTATTGAAATGACATGAGATTTTTATCTTTTGCTCTATTGAGATGGTGTATTACAATTTTTGATTTGCGTATGTTCAAACATCCCTGCATTCCTGTAATGAATCACACTTTGCCATGGTGTATAATGTTCTTGATGATTTGTTGCCTTCTGTTTGCCAGTATTCTATTGAAGATTTTGCATCTATGCTCATTGGGGAGGCAGGTTTATGGCTCTCTTTTTGGTTGGGTCTTTCTCTGGTTGTGGTATTAGCGTAATACTTGCTTCTAAAAATGAGTTAAGGAGAATAGCTTCACTTTCAATTCCATTGCAGAGTTTGAGGACTGTTGGCATTGATTCTTCTATAAATTTATTGTAGAAATCAATTGTGAATTCATCAGGACCTGGGCTTTTCTCTGTTGGTATGGTTTTAGCTACATTTTCAATTACATTAGCTGAAATTGGGTTGGGTTACTCAACAGTTTTACATCTTATTGATCCAGCTTTGATAACTCATATGCTTTTAGAAATCTCCATTTTTTTCTATGTTATTGAACCTATGAGAGTAAGGATTTTCAGGGAAAATATTGATGATTTTCTGTATTTCCACAGGGTCTGCAGTGATTTTTCCCTTTTCATTCTTTATTGCATGAATTTGAGATATTTTCATTCCTTTTCTGAATAAGGTTGGTAAGGGGCTTATCAATTTTATCTGTTCTTTCAAACAAACAACTCTTTGACCAATTCTTTGTACATTTTCTTAGTCTGTATTCCATTAATTTGTCTTCTGATCTTTATAATTTCCTCTCTTGTTTTCTCTTTCAGTTTCACTTGCTCTTCTTTTTCTTGATGTTTGAGTTGTAGCATCAGAAGTTTATCTGTGTTCTTTCTGTTTTCTTGACCTGAGAATTCCAGCCATAAATTTCCCTCTGAGGACTGCTTTAATTGCATCCCAGAGGTTCTAGTAAGTAGTGTTTTAATCTTCATTTTTTTAACAAATATTGTTTCCTTTTTATTTAATTTCCTCTGTAACCCATTAATTTTTCAGGAGTGTATTATTTATTTCCATAAATAAATTTATATTTATACAGATTTATATTGTGTTTATATTGGTGCCTGGCCTATATTCATAGTCACCCAAATGAGGATATGGTAAAGGCTTCAATAAATGAGACAAGTGCCATGATTTTAGGGGTCCAGGAGGATCATAACACTCTTGCAGTGTTCTTGACGCTAAGGCTAAGATGAAGCTAAGTCCCAGATCTTCTTTGGGCCACCTAAATTTACTATATCCACAAAGAGAAGAGATACCGAGGAAAGCACAGGAAGTGAGCAAGACCTTGGGAGTCACTTCAAAGTCTTCTCCATGTAGTAAATTATGCCAATTTGGGGGAGCCATATAAACTTCATGATGGCATTTATGGTAAGAGTGAGCCTGCAGGAGTGAGATGCGTGAAGCTGCACTCTTTATTTTGTTAATTAGTATTAGAGCTGAGGTGTCCTCAGCTGTGGCCTTATCTTGCCTTTTGAAATATCTCTGGCATCACAGACCTCTAAATGTCTCATCCACGACCGGTGATTCATAGAAGATCACTTAATATGAATCAGCTCCAATTGCCAGTCAAGGGGCCTAGGTCTAGAAGAAACTCACAGATATACACAGAAAGCCAATTAGTTAATTTTAAAACCTGCTTAGACCACTTCATAGTGGTCTGCAACATGTTTAAGGACTTTTTGCAATTTCTTTTGTCATTAACTTTCAGTTGCATGGCACTATGATCAGATAATATACATGGGATAATTTCAATTCATTTGCACTTTCCTAAGCATGTTCTATGGGATAGCATATGGTCTATTTTAGAGAATGTCCCATTTGAAGCTGAGAAGAATGTATATTCTGACATTTTGGGTGGAAAACTATGTTCATGTCTACTAAGCCCATTTGTTCAGAAGTTTCACTCAGATCTGTTATTTCTTTGCTGATTTTCTATCTAGTTAATCTGTCTCTTTCTGTTAGTGGGGTGTTAAGGTCTCCCAATATAACTGTGCTATTGCATATGTGATTTTTTATTTCTATTAAAATTATTGCACATAGCTTTTTGCTCCCAGATTTGGTGTATATATATTTAAGGTTTTTATCTCTACCTCTTGAAGATTTTCTCCAATCAGTATAGAGTGATCTTCTTTATCTCTTTGGATCATTCTTGGTTTGATGTTTACTTTGTCTGAAAATAGAACGGCTACTGCTACTTTTGTTGGGGGGTTCTGATTGCATGAAGTATTGTTTTCCATCCTTTAAATTTCACTCTATATATTTCCTTTCGTGTTAGATATCTTTCTTGTAAACAACATATGGTTGGATATTGTTCCTTGGTCTGTTCTACCAATCTGTTCCTTTAAATTGGTGAATGGAGCTCATTTTTACATTAATAGTTATATCTGATATATATTAGATTATTTTTGTCATGTTATCTTTCTGCTATTGATTCTTTATATTTTCTCTCTCTTTAATTGTTTGCCTTGCTTGGTAGTTTTTTGCTGTTGATGTTCTTGAATCACACTTATTTTTATGGGTGTCTAGAATATCCTTCAGTATTCTTTGAAGGGTTGAGTTGGTGGCCATGTATTTCTTCAAATGTTCCTTGTATCATAGAAGTGTCTTATTACTCCATCGATTTTGAAGGACGGCTTGTAGCACACATTCTTCTGTGGTGGAAGCCATTTTCCTGTAGGCTTTCAAATACTTAAAACATACTCTTCTTCATTCGATTGTTGTGTTGAGAAGTCTGTTGTTGTTCTGATGTGTTTACTTGATAGGTGATGAAGTTCTTTTCTCTAACAGGCTTTAAAATTATGGGTTTTTATAAAAAAATTTTATTTTAAAGGGAGTAAAATTAAACACAGCAAAACAGAACAAAATGAGACACAAGAAAGCATAAATTTCAAAGCTAGACAACCAGGGATTTTCACTATCTCTCATATTGTCTCTTGTTTTCTTCCAAATGGTTGTCCATATCTTTGCATACGGGGAGCTCATACTAAATAACATAGCCAATCTTTTCATAATATGTGTAGTTCACTGGATCCCACTTGCTAAGGGGGGGAACACGCGACAGGGAACAGGATGACATGAGATTTTTGATTCTCACTCTGCATGCTGGCAGAATAACAGCCACCACCCAGAGAGGGGAGGAGTTCCTTGTTCTTCCAGCACCCAGAGTCAACCTTGTGTTGCAGGTGCTGACACCACAGGGTCTCTCTCACTCAGGCTGCCAAAAATCTGCCACAATCACAGCCCACCTCAGAGGGGAGGAGCTTTTTGTTCTCACAGCACCCTGAGTCAATCACATGGTGCAGGCCCCAAAACACCAGGGTCTCTCTCCTACAAGCCTCTGAAAGCCTGTCACAATCACAGCTGCCTCCCAGAGAGGGGAGGAGCTCCTTGGTCTCCCGGCCCCCTGAGACAAAAGCTTTGGTGCAGGTTCCCATGTGCCAGGGTCTCTCTCCATCGAACCACTGAAAGTCTGACACACTAACAGCCGCCCCCCAGAGAAGGGAGGAGCTCTTTGTTCTCAGAGCACCCCGAGTCAACTGCATGGTGCAGGTCCCGAGGATCCAGGGTCTTTTTCCATCTGGCCGCCAAAAATCTGCCACACTCACAGCAGCCCCCCAGGGAGGGGTGGAGCTCCTTGTTCTCCCAGCACCCAGAGTCAACTGCATGGTGCAGGTCCCGAGCCAGCAGGGTCTCTCTCCTGCAGGCCACTGAAAGTCTGCCACACTCACCTGCTATTTCGTTCTGATAAATTGACCATTACATATCCAAAGTTCTGAAATGGACAACAGAACATAGAAAGCATTCTCTTTAGGTTCTTGTTTGAAACCAGCAGCTACATCAATCTGCTGGCCTTGCTTCAGGGACACTAATATTCTGTTTTATGTTGAATTTCTGTGAATTAATTATTGTATGTCCCTGTGTAGATTTATTTTGGTTTTGGCTAATACTAGTTCTATATTCTATCTTTTAAATTTTATTTTAAATGTGGTAAAATTAAACACAACAAAACAGAAGAGAATGGGACAGAAAAAAGCAAAATTTCAAAGCTAGACACCCAGAGATCTTCACTATCTGTCATATTTTCTCTTTTTTTCTTCCAAATGGTTGTACATATCTTTGCATATGGGATGTTCATAGTAAATAACATAGCCAATGTTTTCACAAGATGTGTATGTCACTGGCTCCCACTTGCTAAGTATGGTGAGAGGGAGGAGGGGACACAGGAGTGGGACAGGACAACATGTGATGTTTGATACTCAGCACCTGCACCAGCAGGCTCACAGCCACCCCCAAGAGAGGGTAGGAACTCCTTGTTCTCCCAGCACCCCGAGTCAACCACGTGGTGCAGGCCCCCAGACACCAGGGTCTCTCTCCTGTGGGCAACCAAAAGTCTGCCACACTCATAGCCCCTCCCCAGAGAGGGGAGGAGCTGCTTGTTCTCCTGGCATCTGGATTCAACCACATGATGCAGGTCCCAAGGTTTCAAGATCTCTGTCCTGCAGGTGGTGGAATGGCTGCCACACTCACCTGGTATTTTGTTCTGATAAATTGACCATTACATTTCCAAAGTTCTGAAATGGCCAACAGACCACAGAAATAAGTCTCTTTAGGCTCCTGTTTGAAACCAGCAGCCACATCAATCTGCTGGCCTTGCTGCAGGGACAATAATATTCTGGTTTTTTGTTGAATTTTTGTGATATTAATTATTATATGTCTCTGTGTAGATTTATTTTGGCTTTGGCTAATAATAGTTCTGTATTCTTTTTAATTTTATTTTAAAGGGGGCAAAATTAAAAACAACAAAACAGAAGACAACGGAACAGAAGAAAGCATAAATTTCAAAGTTAGACAACCAAAGATCTTCACTCTATCATATTGTCTCTTGTTTTCTTCCAAATAGTTGTTCATATCTTTGCGTATGTGTTCATACCAAATAACATAGCCAATCTTCACAAGTTGTGCATGTCACTGGCTCCCACTTGGTAAGTGGTGTGAGAGGGAGGATGGGACACAGGAGGGGGAGAGATGTTTGATTCTCAGCCTGCACACGGGCAGGCTAACAGCCCCCCATCAGAGAGGGGAGGAGTTCCTTGTTCTCCTGGTACAGAGTCAACTGCATGG
The DNA here is from genome assembly GCA_004027295.1 of Dolichotis patagonum. Taxonomy (NCBI): domain Eukaryota; kingdom Metazoa; phylum Chordata; class Mammalia; order Rodentia; family Caviidae; genus Dolichotis; species Dolichotis patagonum. Next base: position 391 of record PVJX010021393.1, on the reverse strand, counting down.
TGCAGGTCAGAAGGGCCCAGGGTCTCTCTCCTGCACCCCACCTAAATTCTTTTTTTTTTTTATCAAACTCACAACCCGGTGCTTGCCAGGCAGATGCCATAGTGCCCTGAGCTAAATCCCTAACCTGAATGTTAACTGTTTTGTTCCAAGAACTAATAGAATTAGCTATCTTAAGAGTATATATACAAATTTAAATATTTTTCTTTTCCCTTCCTTTTTTCTTCTTTTCCCTATCTGAATGGTGAACTGTTCCTTTATGCTTGTAACAGGATCCTCCCGTTGAAGTTCAAAGACAGGTTGATTGACAAGTGAAAAACAGAGAAAGAAAAGAAGTATCTTTTAAGTGTAAGCAAGCAGGCCAGGAAGCACTTACTGGAATAAGTCCCATCAC
>PVJX010021392.1:0-31930 GCA_004027295.1 Dolichotis patagonum | reverse complement strand
GTGTTTTCACTAGATGCATTCACTATTTCTTTCACTATTTTTATCAATTCTTCTTTTACCTTGGCAAGCATTTCTGACTTGAATTTCTCCATAGCTTTCCCTAGTTGCATATTTATTTCATTTGATATCATTTCAGACATTTCAGGTGTATGGCTTCTTTTTTCTTCTATGTACATGGCTTCTAAACTTTCTTGGGGAGGGTTGGAGCTTTGAGCCTGCCTTTTGCTCTTTCCTTTTGTCATTTTTCTATATTTCCTTGCTTCGAGCAGTGTTCCAATGCTTTCTCTGCATGTGTGGTGAATTACCTCTTGCACCCTCAGTTCCTGGAGGGTCAGTGGCTCCCCTACAGGCTCTTGGCTTCCTCACAGGATCCTAACTCCCCTCTGTGGGCTCCTGGCTCCCTAAGTTGTAAGGCGAATGCTGGGCGTGGTCAACCCGGAGCCTGTGGAATCTCAGGCAGGCCAGTCCTCCGTGCCTTGTCCCAGGCAAGTCTCCAGGAGGTTCCCTGCGAGTGAAGGGTGGGCCTACAGGTCCCAAACAGTCAGGCCAAAATGCTGGTTTCTGCAAAATTCCCGGTCCCAAACAGACCTGGCCAAGATGCCAGTCTCCGCAAAATTCCCAATTCAAACAGCCCAGGCCTCTCTGTGAGCCTGGGAGGTTCCTGGCCCCAAAGAGTCAGGCCGTGATGCTGGTCTCTGGGGGATTTCCTGAGGGTGAAGTGCGGGGCTACGGGCCCAAACAGACCTGGCCCAGATGCTGGTCTCCGGGAAGTTCCCTGAGGATGAAGGGTGGGCCTACCAGTAACAAATAGTTGGGCGAAGATGCTGGTCTCCACAGACTTTCAATCCAAAAAGCCTGGGCCACTCTGCGGGTCTGGGAGTTTCCTGGTCCCAAAGAGTCAGGCCGCGATGCTGGTCTCTGGGAGATTTCCTCTCATGCACATCTTTTATACAAAAGACATTTAGTCCATCTCCAAGAGTTGCCAAAGTCCTAACATTTTTAGCATTGCTGAGAAGTTCAAGTCCCAAGTCTCCTCTGATACCTATGGCAAACTCTTAACTATAACACCCTGCACAAATGAAGCAAGTTTAAACATTTCTGAAATGAAAATTAACAAGATAAACATTACCATTCCAAAAGTTACAAACAGGGGAATATAAAGTACTGGAAACAAAGCAAGTCCAACATCCATCAGGGCAAACATTAAGTCCTAGAGTTCTATGCTCAGCATTTGAAGCAATCTGGTTGCAAGCTCCAAAAGGCTTGGGTGACTCCACCCCCACAGCATTTTCAGGGATTTCAGCTCCCACAGCTTCTCTCTTAAACCCTCTCTGCTCACTTTTTGCTGCTTTCCTTGGATGAACCATTTTCCTGGATTTTCCAAACTTCTGGGGTCTCCACTGCACCTTTGGCTTCACCCTTACATCTTTTCAAATTGGCCTCTCAGGGGCACACTGCTTGGCCTCCCAGGCCCTTTACAATTGAGGTGCAAGCCTTCTTACCCTCAGAATTTGTGCATTTTCCTTGCACCTAAAGTCAGCACCATGTGGATGCCACCAAGGTTTGCTGCCAGCTGGAGCAATAGCCAGACTTTTCTCTCTCTTGGCTGTAGGGGTCCAGTGCCTGTATTTCTGGGCTCTTTCTACCTGATTGTGAGGAAAAGTGTCTCTATATTGCCACCATTTTAGATTTAATGTGGCTGACGCCATTCTGGAACCTCATGTAGCCTCTGTCATCATTTTGGAGAACAGTGCTCTGAAACTCTGTTCTCTGAGCAAATTCTTTCATTTTTGCAGTTTTGAGGCTGTAAAGGATGAAGACCCACTGCTTCCTGGGGTGCCTCCTGGCCATCTTTCTTATTTCTCTGCTCCTTCTCAGCAATTGAAGTCTCAGCTCTATCTTTACAATCCACAGCTTTACTGGAGTTTTCCTTCTGGTCAACCTCACAGTGTTTTAAATTATCCTGATGGGCTCTTTGCTTTTGATTTGCAACATATATCCAGCTAAAAGCCCCCAACAATAGCCATACCACAGCCTCAACATTCAACTACTTTGAAACTTCCTTTGCCAGATTAATCAGTCCGTTGCCCTTACTCTCAGTCTCAGGTAAATTCTCTGGGCATGAGCAAAATGCAGACAAACTTTCTACCAAGCCATAACACACATAGTGGGGAGTCCAAAAACCAATGAAGTCCTTCTTCCCAGCAGAAACCTCCCACGCCTGGTCTTTACCATCAGGCTTCTTTACTATCAGCCTTCCGGTCTCCTGAGCTCTGACCAGAATCTCCTCTACAGAACAGCCTAAGCTGCTCCAGCTCTATGCATCCAAGCAATATGTCTGAACCTTTCTCAACTCTGCTCACAAGCCATTTCCAAATCCTCTCGAAAAACATGGTCAGGTATAGTCACAGCAATGACCCCACTCTTGGTACCAAATTTTGTCTTAGTTATTTTTTACTTGTTGCTGAGACAAAATACCTGATGCCCAAAGTTGGGAAAGGAAAGGTTTATTTCTTACAGTTTTTGGAGGTTTCAGTCCATACCCAGTTGGCTCCAAGGCAGTGTAGCATGGTGGGGCTGCAGTTCATGGTGGCTGCAAACAGCAAGGTAGAAACCAGCAAGAGAGCGAGACATGCCTTCTTCCTGCCATTACATCATATCCTGGCTATACCCCTAAGCTGGTGTAGCATTCACACCCCTAATCCAAGCACTAGAGAATGAACCAATCACAAATGCATAATGTTAAGGCATGAGCTTGGGGGCAACTGACATAAACCATGACAACTGCAATGCTATGAAACTAGAAATCAGCAACAAGGGAAAACTAAAAATTTCAAAAACACATGGAAATTAAATAATCCACTAGAAAACAGAAAATAATCAAAAGAAAAATCAGAAACATCTTAATAGAAATGGAATTACAATATACCAAAATACATTAGGTACAAAAATGGTGCTTCTAAAAATGATGTTCATGGGACAGAATTAAAATTATATGTGAAACAGAAGACATAACTTAGACCACACAAACAAAAAAATTATAATAGACTATAATAAGCATTTATACACCAAAAAACCAAACAGAAGAAATTGATAAATTTCTAGACCTACACAACCTATCAAGACAGTCAGGAAGAAAGAGAAAATCTGAAAAGACTTACAAAGTTAGTAAATGGATTGAGTCAGTCATCAAATGACTCCTCAGTAAGAATAACCTGGAATCATATGCTCTATTAATGAATATAATTAAACATATAAGAAATTTTCAATCCCTCTCAAGCATTTCCAAAAATTTGAAGAAAAAAACATATTACATGAAAACAGTATTGTCAGAAAAGAATACTATAAGAAAAGAAAATTCTAAACCAATATTTATGATGATCATAAATAAAAGATCCTCAACAAAATATTAGCAAACTAAATGCATCACCACATTAAAAGGATCATATATTGTACATAGACTGTCTCCTTAGAATGCAAGCATGACTCAATACATGCCAGTTCTAATATGAGCTATCACATTAATAGAATCAACAATAAAAATCATATGCACATCTCAATAGGTACAGAAAGAAATATTTTAAATATTTTACAACTGCCATGATGAAAATTCTCAGTAAATTAAGTATGGAAAGAACTTACCACAATGATCATTCTCAACAGTAAAAAGCTGAAGAAAAAAAAAAGACCAATCAAGGTCCTTTAATGATAATTCTCAACAAATTATATGTAGAAAGAATGTGTGCCAATATTCATATTCAATGATGAAAAACTGTAAACTTTTAATTTCCCCTAAGATCATGAACAAGAGAAGGTATTTGTCTTGTTTACTTTTTCTGTTCAGTAGTACTATTAATCCTAGCTAGAGCTAGTATAAGAAGGATGCAAAAGACATCCAAATTTGAAAGGAAACAGTACAATTATCTGTTTGTAGATGGCATGCCTTTAGATGTAGAAAACTCAGAACTATCCAAAAACTAAAACCAATGTACAAATACAGTAATATTGCAGGATAAAAAGAGTAATAAACAAAAATCAGTTGTATTTTTAAATAGTAATAATTGACCATCCAAAAATTTAAAATATTAATCGTTAGTTGTTTTTCTTGGTTCTGAGACAAAACACTCAGTACCCACAAGTTAAAGGAGAGAAGATTTATTTCAGGTCATAGTTTACAGAAGTTTCAGTTTATAATCGGCTGGCTCCCAGGAGTAGTATGTCAGAGAGTCACAGCAAAAGAAAATTAGTCCGTGGCATAGCAGGCAAAAGGCAGCAAAGCAGCAAGCAGCAGCAACAGCAAGCCTCCCTTTCCCTTTTATCTCATTCAGGCTATAAGCCTTTTGGATGATGTCATCTATACCTAGGGTGGGCCTTCTAGTGTGCACATCCAGAACTATCCAAAACCAGTTTAGTAACCATATATCATTAATCCCAGTATTACACACCCTAGATCCAGTCAACTCCCAAAAGCTTCATCTATGAATGCATGAAGCTTTGTGAAAATATCTAGGCACAAATCTTATCAAAGGTGATTATCATTATATTGAAAGCTATAAACATTGATGAAGATTAAATAAAACATGAGTAATAGGAAAATTATCTCATGTTCATGGGTTAAAAGAATTACTATGGTAAAAATGTCCATATTTTCCTAAGCAATTTATAGAGTCAGTGCAATCTCTATCAGAATTCTTTCTGGCCCACTATTCAAGAAAGTTCTCATTTATAATTTATTGCCTTTCTGATTGGCATGTTTCTTAATAGTGGTTTCTGCATAGAAAGGCAGAATTTCTTACACATTGTTTAATTATAATTATCAGTTAGATGGCTTTAAATAAATGAACAATCAAATCATAATGTGGTCCAACTCAGAAGAGGAATTACATATTGAGGGACCAGGAGGACCCTACCAATACTTACAAGTACGAACAAGAAAAGTAGCCTCAAACAAGGTATTGAAAATGCTAGAGAAGAGAGTTCGTCAATTTTAGGGATATTCTTCCATGACATACAATATAATGTCTAGCAAAATGCTATATATTGGCTATGATGCCCCTTAGTATGACTTGAATTTGGGGGGAAAAAAACCAGCAGCCCACATTATGCAACACAGGGGTACCAGCACTTCTGTGACAAACCGTAAAAGAAAAGATCAAGAGACTTATAGGAAGGTGCATGTTAGAATGGGTTATCTACCTAAGACAAAATTTCCATTACCTAATATACTACTTGAGAAGTTTGAAAGGACACTTCTTTTACTAAGCAATCAAGAATGCACTGATGAGAAAGATCATCACATCACTGAGAATCTCATGGTGGCTGTGTGGTAAAGGTTGGGTTGAGAATGTTATTACAGAATGTAGCTTGCTAGTAGCAAACAGAATCCTAAACAAGAAAAGTAAGATAGCAGCATTTAAATATCAGAAGGTAAATACAATGGGCAATTAAAAACAGAAAACAAAGCAGTTCAGAAGAAAATGCAGCTGTCTAATATAACATCTATCTCAAGCCAGAAAGAGTATGACTTATATAATATTAAAAAATCAATGAAATTTTCCACAAAATGTAAAAAAAAAATCCTAAAATTTTTATACAACCACCAAATACCTTAAAACCACAAAACACCTTAAAATACAATTTTGAGTGAAAAGAATGAAGTAGGAGGCACCATACTTCCTATTTTAAAATATTGCAAAACTACAATAATCAAAACATTCAGGTACAAGTGTTAACACACAGATACACCAGTGAAACAGAATAAAAACCTGAGAACTAAATAGAGGTATAGTTATAGTTGATACATTGAGTCAACTTTAGAAGTTTAGAAGTGTAACTAAGCAAGCGGCCAGGGATTTTACTTTGTAAATATCCTCATCCTGTGCAAGAAGAGGACAGAGATTTTGTGAGTGTTACATTGGCCTTGGAGTAGGAGTGGCCTGTGTACAATAGAAAGGAGGAAAATAGGCTTGCTCTCCCCTCTTTTGCTCTGGCTGCTTTTTCTGGCTGCTGCCTTGAAGTGTTGCCCTGAGCCATGCCACCCTGCTTTGGAGCCAGGTGAATATGGACTTAAACCTCCAAAAACTGTAAACTAAAAAAATTTTTCCTTCTCTAACTTTGGGTGTCAGGTGTTTTATCTCAGCAATGAGAGAAAAGTAATAAGATACATATCTTTGACAAGAATCCAAGAGCACACAGTGGGGAAAAGAAGTATGTCTTCAATAATGATGCTGGGAAAACTGGATGAATCTCTACTAAAGAATAAATTTGGACCCATAATCTCGCAATGTATCAAAAATGGACTCATAATGAGTTTCAAACTTAAACATTAGACTTAAAACAATAAAACTACCAGAAGAAAAAATGGGAAAATCTCCTTTATACTGGTTTGGGCAATGATTTGGGGGTTTAAACCAAAAACATAGTAAAAAAAAAAGTAAATTGCATAAAGCTAAACATCTTTTGCATAACAATGGAAGCAACAGAATGAAATTGAAACCTATGAAATTGGAGAAATTATTTTCAAACTGTACATTTGATAAAGGGTTAATATCCAAAATTCAAAAGTAAAATAAATAAATTTTTAAATGGACAAATAATCTTACTAGATGTGTCTCCAAAGGGATACAAAAATGACTAGCAAGTACATGAAAAATGCTCAGTATCACTAAGCATCAAGGAGATGCAAACTAAAAAAGCATTAAGATATGAACCCATACCTGATAGAATGGTTATTTTAAAAAGTACTTGAAAGATAACAAATATTGGAAAGAATGTGGAAAGGAAATCCTTGTGTACTATTGATGGGTATATCTATTAGCATAGCCATTGTGAAAAAAAATAGGAAGAATTTTTAAACATCAAAAACAATGTATTTTAAATGATCATATGACACATCACTTCTGCAACTGGATATATATGTAAAGGAAAATGCAGCATATTCACCAGATACCTGCATTCCCATGTTCATTACAGTATTATTCATAATATACAAGATAAGGATTCATTCTAAATGTCTATCAGTTGAGGAATGCAAAAACAAAATACACTGAATATGCACAATACAATACAATTTAGATTAAAGAAGGAAAGACATTCCATCATTTGTGACAATGTGGATGAACCCAGGGGACATTATATGGAATGCAATAAGCCAGCAACAGCGAAACAAATACTAAATGACCTAATTTACACGTAGAATCTAAAAAAGTTGACTTAGAAAGCAAAAGGGGTGGTAGCACCAGGTAGATATTAATCAAAAGTACAAAATATCACTTACTCAGAAGAATAAATTCAAGATATCTATTGTACATTGTGACAAACTCTGGCCAATAAAAATATATTGTAAACCTGAAAATTGCTATGAGAGATTTCAAGTGATCTTACCACAAAAATATATGAAGTAATAAATACGTTTAAATAGTTTAACCTAGCCATTAGTCAATGCATACTTATTTTAAAACAGTGTATTATATACTACAGATATATGATCTTTACTAGTCAATTATTAAATAAATTAAAAACAAATATATATTTCTAACATTTTTTTACAATTTTCAAAAATGGTAACAAAAAAAGACAATGGATTCTAAATTTCTACCTATGTAAGATTTTTAGTCACCATTTCATCAATTTTTAGATGTATAGTCATGAATTAATTAACTTCACTGTTTTCTTAATAACAGCTCATTTTCTAAATCAACACAGTAGAGATAATAATGTTAAATATTTCAGAAATTTTTGACAATCACTATATAATATAATACATCTTAAACATTTATCATAGCTAAATATTTTGTAATGTTCTGTCATTATGAATACAATTACACATAAATGACATGTTTGTATTTTTATTAAGCTATTTTATTATATCCTTAAGCAAGAATCTCAAAAATACAGTCAGTCAAAAGAGACAAACGTTTTTAGTCCTTTCAATGTTAACAAACGTCTTTTGAAATATGTTGTAGTCATTTACATTCCAGCATCTCTCATAGCAGCACTGTGAAACTTTACTTTTTAAAAATTAAGGATAGAAAATAATTAGGTTGCCTTAATTATTCTTTAGTTTGTTTTTTTTTTTTTGGTGTCAAAGAAACATTTTGAAAGCTTACTATGATCACAAAATCTGAGTAACTGCTGAAATTCACTAGACTTTCTGAGAAATAAGACAGTAGGATAGGGAATATTGTCAGTCCTTAAATATATTTTGGCAGATTTGGAGTTGGTGGATTTCATGTTAATCTTTCCCCTTACCTTTCCACATTGATTCTATTGCTTTGGAACAAATGCTATTTATTATAATCATTAGTTAAGGAAAGAAGAACTTACTTTTCTGAAAGCAAATTAAAAATGGTTAGGAAAAACGCAGTTTGAAAAGAATGACTATAGTGCTGGTGGAGTTGATAATTTTTAACATTCCCACTGATTTTCAGTAAAATGCACATCTCAAAATATTCAATCTGACTGTTTGAAAGTTACACTATCTCGCATAGTCTTACCCTGCATTAATCACAAACTCTTATTCCTAGCCGCATATCTCATATTGTTGTAATCCAGGGGGCAAGTTTAATCCCTGAGAAAGTAGTATTCAAACTTTGGAGACAATGAGAAATGAACCATATGTAAGGAAAAGGTAAAAAGAGAATTCAGCAAAATAAACAACAATATATTTCACACAGACTATTACATTTCATAACATGATAAGTTACTTCATGTATATTTTAGAGTGGAAGAATCTAAAGATTTCATATTTTAAGGGCAAGCAAAGACTGAAGTTACCTAAATTTTAATTTGTTTCAAGATGTGTTTTAAGTTCAGGTATTAGTGGTTTACAACATAATTATTTACACAGAAGAATGTGCTATAAATTCATTCAGTAAAAGTCGTTAAATTAGTCTTTATCAGTTTCAAGGATAACTAAAAGTCATATTGAACAGCCTTTACTGGTTCAAGTATAGAAAATCCTGATGCATTGTATGTAATACATTAGGAACACATCTTGATTCCTAATTTGATAAATAATTTTTCATTAGGTAAATAATGTTTTTATTGTTTTTGACATAATGACTTACATACACAAATATCACACTTCTCTAAATTGATACTACAGACATCCTAATGTAGTCCCTTGTATTTCACTATTTAATCAAGTACAAATTATTCTCACTGAGAGTCAGGTAAATGTACCTAGGGTTAATCCATATCTTCTTTTATTAATGTCTTCAGTGTATGAGATCTTCCAAATCTTTGCCATTTTCCCTGATGCATCAAGCTCTAGCCAATTTGTATATATACCTATATATGGGCGTGTACATGCATATTAGCTATGCATGTATAACACAAGTGCACATGCATATATATATGCATATACTGTGTAATGGTTGATACATTATGTCAACTTGAGAAGTTTAAAAGCTTAATTAAGTAACTCAGTAGTTCTACATCCTGGGGTGTAGAAGACATGCCCTAGTGTGGTTGTTTACACTCCAAGATGTTGTAATTGTTCATTCATTGTGTCAACTTGAGAAGTTTAAAAGTTTAACTAAGGGATTCAGCGGGGGACCAGGGTCCTCATTTTGTAAACATGCTCAACTTGTATAACCTGAACAAGAAGGAGGTACAGGGATAGTATGAGTGCTACACGGACCCTATGATGGGCAGCCTGCATACAATGTAAGGGTGGAAAAAAACCTTGCTTCTCCCTTTTTTCTCTTGTTGCTGTTGCCACCTTGAGCTGTTGCCTCTCACCATGTCACCATGCATTGGAGCCAGCTGATTACAAACTGAAACCTTCACAAACTGTGAGCCTAATAAACTTTTCCTTCTTTGATTTTGGGCATCAAGTATTTCAGCAATGAGAGAAAAGTAACTAAGATAATGTGTACATGTGTAATAGCTCTCTTCCTCTAAGATTAAATCTAAGACCTTCAAAGTGACAGAGGGAAGACTCAGAGAAGTCTTTCCTTCATGTAAACATAAGATCCTCCTTGAACCTAATGTCTGTACTTTTGGAAAAACTTCACCCAGTACGATAAACTTGTGAAAATCTATAAACTCGTGAAAATCTATATGCTACAATAAAGATGATTTTTGCTCTAAAATCGTCTGAAGCATTTTTATTATTAATTTATTTATTTTTGCATTTTGAAACAGGGTCTCACTGTGCAGTTGAGGCTGGCCCAGGACTCACTATATACTTACTCTAGGTTGGCCTTGAACTCATGCCATTCCTCCTACCTCAGCCTCCCAAACACTAGGATTATAGGTATGCACCACCACACCCAGCCTATAACTCTATTTTAAAAGTTTCTTCTCTATTTCTCAAGTTTGACCAATTTTTTGTGGCAGCCAAAAGAATAGTTAAGAAGTTTGTAACATAAAAAATGTATTTGATCTAACAACTATGAAATATAATGCCACAAGGCATGAATTTGAAAACTGATTAATTTTTGAGGCCTTAGATTCTCTCTCTCTCTCTCTCTCTCTCTCTCTCTCTCTCTCTCATCTCTCTCTGACTGATTCTCTCTCTGTCTCTCCATCTCTCACTCTCTGTCTCTCTTTCACATGAACATATATTCAAAGACACAAAAAGTATTAAACATCTTTCTAGCACCGCTTCAAACTCTTAGCTTTACTTTCTCTTTCTCCAGGTATTCCTGGTCATAGCAGAAAGCAGTTTCCATCAGAAAGTTCAATTTAACAATCCTTTGTTTCATATCCTTGATAAGTACCTCTTATATCCTGCCCAAAGTTTTTCCCAAGAGACTGCAATATCCAAGCACTATGATCCACTTGGATTTTTGGAAGAGTTGCAATTTATTAAATATACTTTCAATTAATTGGAGGTGGATGTTGTTAATAAAATGTTGCTTTCTCCTTTTTAAAAGGGTCTAAAATATGATATTGTTTACATATAAAATCTTTGCAATTGGTACTTCAGAAACACTAATTATCTTTTTTTTTTTTTACAAACCCTTGTGTCGAGGGCTGACTTTCAATAGATCGTAGCGAGGGAGCTGCTCTGCTATGTACGAAACCTCTACCCAGAAGCAGGTCCTCTACAAATGGTTTAGCACTAATTATCTTTTATGAAGTGAGATCGTTAATAGAAAAACAAAGGTGATTTCTTTTCATATTTTTTGTGCCCTATGAAAAAATCAGCTAGTACTCATAATTTGGTCACACTAAAAATAACAAATACATAAAAAATGATGAATATCATAGAAGCAGGATAAACCAAAAGAATTCTAAAGAGCTCATGTTGTCAAGACCACAGCACCTCTGATGGACATTTTTAGCAACTCATTTGGGAAAATTTTCTCATAGAAATTACACATAATGAGAGAGTGTTCAAAATTCAAGAATGTATGAAATTGGTATGCTGAATATTGCTGCTCTGGGACAAAGCCTGACAAATCCCTTTTAAAATAAACACAGATGTAACTTTAAAATATATACCATTACCTACAGAGAAAAAAAAAACTTGTATAACAACACTGGCATTTTTTGAAAAGGATCAGTTTGGTATTGCTGTCCAGGAACATGTAGTTCTTACACCCTGTTCTCATTTAAAACAGCAACCATGTACTCTTGTAACATGAGCTGTACTAAGGCTGAGTGAATTAGTACAAAAACAGCAACTAAAATGACTCAAAAATCAGCTCTATCTGGTAAGGTGAAAGATGGGAAAACCTTAAAGGTTGTACGTGAGTATATTAGTATTAGAAAATATCTGGAAATATTATACAGCCTAAGGAGCCTAAAGACTACGAATTAAGTCAAAGTTATTTATAAATCATTTTCTGAATCTTTCAACTGAATTTTAAACTAAACTTTTAAAAAGCTTTTAAAAAGATAGCAATGTATCACCAAATGGAAGCACATTTTTTTTAAAAAAACTAAAGTTTATTTGGTATAAGGGGGAAGTGATAATTAGTATTATTTATTTACTTTCCTCAGTAAATATTCACTTCAGTGAACTTAAAATTTGATTATCCAGTATCTTTAAATGTACCAGACTCAGATACATTACCATGTTATATAAATGACATCAAAGTATAAGTTGCCATAACTTCAGAATTAGCCCATAAGCTAACGTTTCTCATACTACATTTTAATAAGACAAAGAAGCAATATTTATTAGTACACAGGATGAGAAATGTTGCCAAAGACAACTGCCCTTCTGAGGCAATCACCTACTCTGCTGGGTTCACACTTAACACTTCTAGACGCACACAGCTTTAGTATTTGTGCACACACATTCTTTGTTTATTGACTCAGTTTCCATTCCTACAACTAGGATGTTGAATCGGTTGCTAAATGAAGAGTTCTATATAGTATGCACATCACAATATTCAGAACAAAGAAATGCGCAAAGGAAATTCCAACTTGATAATTTTGTTTTTATTTGCATAACTCTTACATGCAGTACTGTCTTGTATAACAGAACATAAAACTACTTTCATGCACAGTACAATCAGCAAAAAATATAGTACTATATAAACAAGGCATACTGTACAAAAAATAAAACAGTGAGGCTGTATAAACAAGATATACCAAAGAGCTGTACCAAAAAACAAAAAAAACAAAGATCGATTTTTAAGAGCAGCAAGTCAAAAGTCCAAATGGTCACTAAACCGATATGTAGTTAAATGAGTAGTATTATTTATTGTATTGACTAACTGGTAAGCTAAGTGGATGACCTAAGAAACAAATAAATGGGTGGTCAAGTGAAAGGGTAAGTAGATAAATAATTGACTCATTGCAAAATTTAGTGGATGAGTGAGTGGAAAATGCAGAAATTAATAAGTACATGAATTATGAGGTTAATAATTGAAACACATGAAAATGCCCATAGTTACATAGAAAAATGCAACATGTTCTCTTCGATCCCAAGTTACTTTAATCCTGACTGCACATTGAATTTATCTGAAGAACTTTAAAAGAAAAATGTTACATAAACTCAGAAGATACAATTTCACTGATCCAGTGTAAGATCCAGGTAGGAGTAATTTTTTAAAATCCGCTAGTAAGTTAATTGTGGATCCAAGGTAGAGAACAAAGGTAGTCCACAACATTTTGTTCACAAAACATTTCTTTAAACCACTCGACTTTTACATTTTGTCTCTTCCTCTAAATTTCCTGTAATTTTGTTTATAAGTGTACTAATTCTTGTTCTCTTTCTATCCTTCCTCATTCCTAATGCCATGCTTGAGAAATGGGAGCCATGAAAAATCACATGTTTTTAACTAGTTAAGCTTTTGAGTTCAGGTGAATAGACTGAGGGTGTTTAGATCAGGGAGTGAAAGTGAGACGTGAGTGTAGCAGACGTCAAAAAGTATAAGTTTATATTAAAACACCTTTCGAAATCATCATCCTGGAGTTCCAATATAAATGGATGAAATTCATTCTTGTTAATCACTTCATTTAAGTTTGCCTAAATAAATGTATACACAATATAGTAGTTTGGATCTTACAAAGTACTCAAAGAGGTTAGCCTTATATTAAGGCTATTATGCATTAATGCTAGAAGATATTTTTATTCTTTAAAATTTATAGAAAAACTACACAAGAAGTTAAATGGTAACAAATATCTATGGTTTGAGTGAGCCCTATATAAATTTATGTCCTAACACTGCTACTTGTCAATATGTCACCTGGAAAGTGTTGCTCCTAAATTCTAGGTCCCTTATCTGGGAAGTAGGTTAACAGAATCTGATTGGATTTTTGGAAGAAATAAATTTGACAAAATTTCTGAAATTATTCTCACAGTACTGAGAGACTAACTACTTGAAAATGAGATTATAAATAAAAGAATCCTGCCAGTAAGCGATGAAAGCTTGAAATATTACATGTATCCCACTTCACTACCACTTCCACTCCAATTTGATGTAATCTATTGTGTTGGTTACTTTTCTCTTATTGCTGAGACAAAATACCCTATCTCACAAATTAATGAGAGAAAGATATATTTAGCTCACAGTTTGTGGAAGTTTCAGTCCATAATCAGTTGACTCCAAGGCACAGAGGCACATGGCAGAGAGCAATACTTCATAGTGGTGGAAAATATCAAAAGCAATGATTGCAAAAAGTGAGGAGCATGAGAGAAGACTCTTTCTGTCCCTTATATTGTATGTAGGCTACCTGCCCTACATTAGGTGGAGCACTCATGTCCATTACCCCAGTATTGGACCATTAATCAATCACAAACTCTAGAACCTGCCCTCATGATGTCATGAGGCTCTGGGGGGGGGCATCTAGTCACAAACCATAGCACTTATCATAAAATGTTTTCTATATAGACTTACAACATAATACCTTACTAATTCTTTGTCATAGATAATATTTCCTATATCAGATCAGTGATAGAGAAAACTCAATTCAAATTACCCTCAAGCAAAAGATGCAATATATCAGTCCCAATAACTGGCTAGTTTAAGCATATGCCTGACCACAGAACCAGAAGGAAGCAAAGGATAAAACATTATCCATATTTAATTGCGTTTGTTGGATGTCTTATTCAGTATCTTCTTATTGCATCTGTTAATAAAAATTGGCTATTGAACATTTCAATAAATTCAAAAGATTAAAAAGTAAACTTAAAAACTTCTTACCAGAAAATTTACAGCCAAGCTATGTTCTAGGAAAAAAATGTTTGCACTACTTATATTTGAATGAAGACTTGCAGTTAGACTATATAAAGTATTACAAAGCCCCAGGCAATAGAAGAAAAATATCCAATACTTACAAGTGGGGGGAAGCTTGGATACTTCATAACAGATGGCAAATAAGTACATGCAAAAGTATTCATGACTATTATTTATAAGGAATATGCAAATGAGATAACATGTATAATAGTATGAGATTAAAATACCAACAATACCAAGTGTTGATGTGGATACAGAGCAATTATAACTCCTATGTCCTGCTAACCATGATATAAAATAGAAATTTTTTGAGAAACTGTTTGATGATTTCTTATAAAACTTCACTCTATCTGGACTTAGATCAGCTGTGTAATCCAGTTGTCTTTCTTCTAAACAGTTATATATCAGAAATAAAAATATATATATCAATATAACATTCATTCAAGATTATTCATTAAGGAGCATTATGATGGCTTCGATTAAGCAATGCTCATGAGAACTTTGGAAGACCAAGGTGTATAGGTACTTGGAAACCAGGAATGAACAAAAACCCAAACACAGGAAGGCAATTTAAAATAGAAGCCCATCAGAAAGATTTCAGTAACAGTAATGTTTAGAAAAAGAGAGAAGTTCATTTCTCAACCCCAGCACTCAGCCCAGGCCCGGGGAATATACGATCTCAAGAAAAAACAAAATCCTATAAAAATATCACAGTACAGCAGCAGCTGCTGGATTGCAATTACCTTGTAGCTACTGCCCCATGCTCACCTGTCCTAACCCTCATCCCACTTGGAGACAGAGCCCAACAAATAAAAGCATAAACAGTTAGAGGGCAGTAGCTGAGTTTGGACCAGTGAGCCTAGGTACAGAAAGAAACAAATGACACTGCTCTAGAAACACAGAGAAAGCAAATGAGAGAGTTGTGGAATAAAAATAGTCACATGGGCTTACAATGTCCATAGGCTGTGGGATCTATGGGTGGATAAAAAACATGGGAGCGCTGTCAGAGTAGGCAGTCTCTCAACATTCCCCCACGTGCTGTTGAGCTCTGTGGCTGTGTGAGCTCCCTTTCATCGCAGCCTTCCAAATGTCACTAAACTTGATGCCTGTGCAGCTGCAAAGTCACTCCCATCTCCAACCAAAAGTTGCTCAGATCTGTGCCTATGTGATCATCCACCTGTCATCCCCCAAACACTACTGAATTCTATGCAGGAAAACTTCCATTAAAATGCCATTGAACTCACAGACTGAAAAGAGTCTCTTTGGATGCCATGGACAGAAAAGATTGCTGTGGGCAGAAATCCATGGAAGTATGGTTTGGTCAGAAGATTCCACATGGTGCAATTCCCTAGGAGTGGTATAGAAAGAGCAAATCTAAATAGCTGAAGGGTTATTGTGGAGGAAAGTACACAGAGAAAAAGAGCCCCTCCAGAGTTCAGTGGAAGACTGGGCACTAGACTTGCTGTGCTCTCCCTGTTCTCCACCTCCCATAAAGAGGACTTCCTGCCATAAGACAGAGGCAAAAATCTAAATAACCACATCCATAGGAGTGCAGCTGAAACCTAACAGAGCTTCGTCTGCAGAAGGGAATGAGAAGCAGGCTTGGCAGTCCTTCCAGACCCCCAACACTTTGCTTCCCTAGTAGACAACTTAATACATCCTTGGAGGGAAACCAACTCGAGCAGCCTGTTGTTACACCCAAACTCCAAGTCATAAGCATAGAGGACTGAAGCCCAGTCCCTTTAAGTGCTACAAAACAAAGTCTCTTGACTTCTTAACTGAGAGGGAACAGTACACTAGTTGAATCCTAATGCAGTATGAGTAAAACAGAGAACGATTAATGCATGTGTGTGTGTGTGTGTGTGTGTGTGTGTGCGTGTGTGTTTCCTTTCAGCTGGTATTATTTTTTGAAGGAGCTGGGGAGGAGACAGCTGAGCAATTGCTTTTACAAAGCTACACCATCCAACGGGCTGTTACATAAGGATAACTAGCTATTGGGTTTCATAATAAATTGGTATCAATCTTTCAGTACCCTCTGCAACATTCCATTTAAACACCCTTCTCCCTTTACTTCCCTCCCCTCACACGATCTTATATTCCTCCTCCTACCCACTTCTTTTGTGCTGCACAGATAATATTAGTACAATGTATTTTTATTCTTTTTTTCCTTTTCCTTTTGCTTTCTTTATTCTGGTATTGCTTTAGTAAAAGTGAAGATATCCACGGTGTGCTAGTAAGAGTACAAGACTAAGGGTTAACACTTTTATCTCATATTAGGTTCTCCTATTCTAAGAATTGTTTCATAGACTTAGTAAAGTGGTTTTCTGGTTTGGTCAAAATTGGGCAAAATTTTCCCCTGTACCTTCCATTACACTCCGTTTAAACTATTCTCTGACTTTTTTTACTATTCCTATCATACGTACCCTCTTAAATCCCCACTCCTTTTCCCATGCTTGTGCATGACATAAATGCAATCAGCAGATTTAAAAAAAATTTTATTTTGTTTCAATCTTTTTTGTTGTCTTTCCTTTCTTCCTCTCTTGGAATATATATGTGAAATATGTAGTACATTCTTGGTCATATCAAGTTAATCCTTATCAAAACTTGTGCATGCAGGATTCAAACACAAGCTTTCTCCTAGCATATTAATTGGTTCCTACCCTCCGAGAGCTTCAATCTCCACTTTTACTCCCATGACAGTTAATTGTGGTGTTGACCTGAATAGGAAATACTTAGCAGATTAGTTTAGCAGAGTTCTGGGTGTGCCTGGATGACTGACCTATTGTAGAGGAAAAATGTACTCTTGTGGGTGACAACAACCAATAGGCCTGTAGTCTAGATGGAGTAAAAAGGGAAAGAAGAAGGAAGTCTTGCTTTTTGCTTTCTAATCTTTGCTATTGCTTTTGAACATTTCCAGACTTCTAGCAAGAATCTCAGCCTTCCAACACAGATCCTTCAGCTTCCTAATACAGACTCACACCAAACTCTGCACTGAGCTCCAAAACTCTCTGGCTCTGCGGTGCCCGGATGGCCCTTTTATGTTCCGCCCCTACTCTACAGGTGGCCATTGTAAGTCCACTTTGTAAATCCTATATATAGGTATACATTGAATCTACTCCTCCAGTGAACCTTAACTCATAAAGTTTCCCCCTTCTTTTTCCGTTTTTCTAACCCTCAAAATATTGTTTCAAAGCCCTCTTCTCCCTCCCTTCATTTCAGATATAAGAATCACCAAAGTTCTTTTTTGTCTTCCATTGAGCTTGTCTTTTTGCTTCTTTCTTTCTTGGATATTATCTTCTTGTATTATCTTTCCTTTATCCTTTACATCTCAGCCTACTTGTTATCACTGCTATTTCACTATCTCCCTTGGTTACTGATAAAAGTATGAAATTTTAAAACACATGTTAAATTACATGGTTAAGAGATGGTGGTTCCATAGATGCTGATGTGACTGGTAGTTCTTCTCTCATTACACCATAGTTAGTTGTTGGGATTGATCCTAATAATTGTAGTAGGGGAAACAGATGCATGAACACCAAAATCAATCAAAGCTGAGGTCACATCCCAGGGTGAAAAATATTGACTAAAGACATTTCAACTGTAATGATAGTTCTGACCCTCACCACAAAACCATCATAAAAACGTTAAAACAAAGAAACAAGATGCCTGTAAAAACACCTGACTCCCCCAAAACCTGATTGTATGGGTACTGAATGAACTAAAAAACCAGATGTTCAAAATGTATTAAAAGATCAAAGAAGAAACAAGCAAACGTTTAAGACATTTAATGAACTCAGCGAAAGTAAATAAACATATAAAAATGTAATAAATAAAACGTTCAGTGACCTTAAATGAATCATAAATTTTTAAAAATACCCAGTATCTTTTTCCATTAGAGAAATTTAAATCAAAATAATGTTAAGATTGTATATTACCCTGATAAGAACAGCTGTCATCAAGGACTCATAAAACAACAAATGCTGGTGAGTTTGTGAAGAAAAAGGAATACTTATACACTGTTTGTGGAAACTATTACAACTGCTACAGAAATCAGTATGGAGTTGCCTCAAAAACGAAAAGTAGAAATTTGATTTGACCCAGCTACATTTATCCTGGTAATTTTCTCAGAAGAATTAAAGACATCAATATGACAGTGACACATGCATACACGTTTATAGCAGTGCAATTCATAATATCCAGTTATGAAAACAGCCTTTATGCCCATCAATAGATAAATGGGCATGTAAAATATGGTTTCTATTCCTCAAGGATTGCAACTCAATCATTAACAAGGTTGCATTTAATTCATTTGTAGAAAAATGGATGGACACAGCTAAATATCACATGGTTTCTCTTATATAAAAACTCAAGATATAAATAATTCAAAGAACAAAATAAAGGAGATTTTTTAAACAATTTAAAGAAGATAGACTTCTGGAGCAAAGAAACAGATTTGATAAGAAGAAGAATGGTGGGGATGGAGAGAGGAAAAATTAATCAAAATATGCTACGTATGTGTACTAACTCCCCAAACACAAAATTATTATGTGTCACAAACATATATTAATAAAAAATTTGTCAAAAAAGAATGCTAAATCTTGAAAGTACTCTGTCAATAAATGGATAAATAAAAGGTAGTATTTACACACAAAAATTACTCTTCCATAAAGAAAGACGAACTTTAGTCATTTGTAGGAAAATGGATGTATCTTGAGACCATAATGATAAGTGAAACAAATCAGACACACAAGCTTGAATATTGTAAGGTTCTTTTTATATGAGAAACCTAATATATAAGGAAAGAGAAACTAAAAGATAAATAATAGGAAGTAGGGAGATAGATCTTTCTGAAATGGGAATGGGATCAAAAGATGGAGAGAAAGGTATGGAGTGGGGAAAAAGGGATGTAAAGAGTGAAAAAGAGGTGTTATGTACATATGCCAACTGTCCATAAGGAATGCAAACATTATATTCTGCAAACATATACTAATAAAAAATTTAAAGATAATGTTTACAGTAGTTTTCTTTGTAAAATCCCCAAGTTGGAAACAAATGAAATACCTCAAAGAAGAGAATAAACAAACAGGGTATTACTCAGCAATAAAAAGGACTAAACTAATGCTATAAATTTGACTTACAAATATAGAGTGAATTGGTGGGTATTTACTTGGTAGGGGCTCAAAAACTTTCTGACAGTGACAGAAATAGTCTGTATGTAGGTTACATCTGTCAAATTAATAGAACTGCACTCTGAAAATCTGTATCTTCATAAATAACAAAGATGGAATCTTTCTTGGGAAACAATAAGCATAGCTAAAGGTAGTCTTCTACCTTTTTCACCCTAAAAATAATTTTATTTCTCCCAATTTTAAAGTTGCAGCACAGACAGAATGAAACATTCATACCTCTTGGTAAGAGGAAATAGTTATGTGAAGCAAGTCAGAAAATATCTTAGAAATTCGACATTAGTGTGGTGCTCCTTTTATAGTATAGTTTTACCGTGCAGTGATGGAGCTTAAGGATTTACTCAATATACTCCGTGTTCCAAAAATGCATGATTGAGAAAGAGATGCTTAACTTCCCCAACACCTGCCGAGGCTGATAACTCACTCTATTTGTATCCTTAAAGTTCCTGGAAGGCGAGCAGAAATGAAGCTATTTAAGAGCTTTACAACTTCTCACTTGCTTATTTTAAGCGTAAGGAGAATTTTTAATCCACCTGTAATTCTTCAGGGAAAAATATTATATTTTTTTGCTTGTATTGATGCTGTTTACTATCTTATTTTTAAAATGAATTCTGATATTTTGAGTTAACTATTAATATCTTATGAGAAATTAATTGCTGATCAAGAATCCCTTATTAAAACAACCCTGAAATTCCTCAGGTTTTTGTTTTGGCAAAGGGATCTCATGATGAGAACAGCCCACTACCTTCTCTGCACTCATAGCAGCTCCATCTACATTACTGTCTGAATTATTATTCTCCCTCTCACAGGACAAATTCAGGAGGACTGGAGTGGGGCCCAGGCCTGCTTCTTCACATTGATGTCAAGCTTTATGAAAAACAAAGTTTAATATGATAGAAACCTTGAATACTCAGATACGACAAAACAAAATTACATTGACAATTTATATTACTTTATTATTTCTTTTTGGTTGAAGAATACTAAGTTTCAGAATTCGAAGGATGGATATATATATATATTATATATATAATAAAAATTGAAAATCATCCTTTATCAATGCATTGTCATTCAGAATCATTTTCTCTTTTCAGAGTTGTATTTTTTGTATAAATGTATATACTTCTATGGCAGGCAGCTTCTGAAGCTTCCCTTGCCTACAGGATGAACAGAATGCTTCTGTTCTTCTAACAAACAAGGCACTGCAGGAATGATGGCTGTCACATCTGAGGTCTGATTGTCAAAGGCCTGCTGCTGCCTCCTTGGTTGTGTTCTCATTCCCTTGTGGACCATTTGCTTTAGGGGCAAGCAGCTGCATATTATCATGGACACATAAGTAAGCCTTGAAGCAGAATTCCTAAGACCTGCCAAGAATCATGTGAGTAAAGTTGGACATGGCACAGATCTTCCTCTAGCTGGGTATGAGTTAGCTACAACATTAACCAAAGCCTTTAGTGCATACTTACAACAGACACAAACTGAGATACCCAGTTAAAATACTCCAAGATCTCTGCTCCAGAAACTGTGAGATAATAAACATTTGTTTTAAGCGGCTATGTTTCAGAGTAACTTATTCTGAAACAATAGATATGTAGTCGTTTCTTAACATACTGTTCTACTATACCTTTCTTTACATTTGGATATTTATTTTGATTTTCACTAGTGTATCACAAGAATGAATAACACTTCTCCAAACCTTGACAATATCCAACACACTAAAATCTTGATTTTTCTACTTGCATTAAAATTTAGATTGATCCCATTTATTGCCAGATGTGCTGTATTATATATGAACTTTAATTTTTTAATCTGTACAAATATTCATTTATGTCATGCATATATTTCCTTATTTTGTTGTATTTCAAGTTTTTTAAGTTAAAAATGAGTATGGATATACTGACTTGGAATAGAGTTTAGAAGGTGCAGAAAAAAGTCCCAGATTTGGGCTTGAAAACCTCTAATTAATATGTGAAGGTTGGCAGAAAATAAAATGCTGACAAAGCTAAGGAGAAGCAATTAGAAGAAGAATTGAAAATCCAAAAGAGAAGCTCATCATGAGAATTTAAAAAAAGAAAAAAAAGAGTAGAGCTTTCATAAAGGAGATATGGGTCAACTTGCAGAGTCAGGAAGAAGTTGTTAAAAAAAAAACTTTTTTAGCTCTTAAGGAAGGCATAGCAATATTTTATTCCAATCTTTCCTTTTATAACTTAGTTTTTAAAAAAACAACATATAGAAAAAGAAAAGGACTTGAATGATTTATAACTTGTGATCCTGGAAACAGAGCGCAGATCTCTGAATTCTTAGGACAACTCGGTCCTCACTAACGTGTAGTCAGGGGCTTCTGAGTTCTTTGACTTCCTACTCAGTGTCATAATCATAAGAGTTGGGCAAAGTTGTACTTTACAAATTTGGACATGCTTCCTGCCATTTGTCTGACACTGGCTTCAAAGTACCACAATTGGTAGAATCAATTAGTAAAACCAGGTGGCAGTCAGCAGTAGTCCCACCTACATAGGGAGCTGAGGTAGGAGGATTACTTCAGTTCAAGAGTTCAAAACCAGCTTGAGGAAGAAAGTAAGAATTTGTTCAAAAAGAAAAAGTAAATGAGTTACAATTGAAGACAGTATAAATGTTAACCTCTTCCCTCCATTGACAGAAACTTATATATTCTCCCAATTCTTTCTTTCAATATGGATTGTGTTAGGTAGGTATATAGAAAAATTGCCATTCATTTGCTATGTGCAAAGCTTCATATATACTGAATTTTGAAAAATCTAATAAAAATGACTTTTCTTCTCTTTCCCTTGCATTTCATTATTCTGTGTTTCACTTTCTTCCTATTTGGAATTCTTCCAATTACTGTCTTCCTTTTTAAATTATTTTTTATCATGTTCTACTCACGAATCTGTCATCATTCTTTATAAAAAGTAACCATAATAAAGAATAACAAATATCATTTGCTTACTAACACTCTGCCCTGACATACTCACTCATTTTCTACTGCTTCTAATATTACAGTAGCTGTATAAACTGAAGTACTAAAACCATGGCCTCTAAACTGCCAAAGAAACTGTCCAAAAAACTAAAATCCTTTATTCCCAGGGTAGCTAAATGATTCACAAAATTACGTATTGCCACATACTACAAAGCTCAAGAAAGCTGATTCTAGATTTTAATTGATTGGAGAAAATTGGACAAAGGAAATCAAATTGAAGTACAAATTTGTTCTGTTGACACAGTCTCGCATCATTTTTTAAAGAAGTGACATTTGATAGCAAGGAAAGAAATAGAGAAAATACAGAAACTGAAAAATGTTCTCCCTAGTATAGGCCATAAATATAAGACAAATGGAAAAGATCAGATTAAATTCCATAGAAACCATTTAGGAAAACAAGCGTGTGTAATACATTCCAGAAAGATGCTCATAAAAATATTTACTACTGTTTACTTATTTTAGAGTTTTAGTGCTTTAAAGTTTTATTAACTCCTGAGTACTCAGAAAGTTAGAATGATGAGGCATTACTGCACCACAGAAAATAAAAATAGCTGCTGTGTTTTCATCAGCAACATTTTTTCCTGATTATTTTTATACTGTTTTTCAAATCAGATACTGAATAACTACCTCCATCTCTCACCCACACAAATTCTAATATAAATGTTTTTTCTTGCTTGTATCTATAAATCTATGTACAGTCACATCTTGCATGAAAAATGCACTACAAAAATAAAAGGAAATTATTACATTTCTATACACATCTGATGACAGGACTAATGAGGACCTCAATTTTAAAATGGGTCCTTTGAAAATAGACACAACTCATTTTGTACTTACAAACATTAAAGCTTATTTTAATGTAAAGTACTTTAAATGTTGAACATTAAACAAAAGAAAAATTATCTATAATTTTACCACTTAAAAATACAATTTAATATTGATCTATCATTTTTCTTTTCCCACCTGTATACATGTTTTTCTAATATAATATATTCAAAATATATCTTTCTTAATCTAATATGTTATATGCCAAAAAACACTGCTTGCATATTTTATGGTCATTTTATTGTAGCAAAATACACATAATATAAATTTACTACCTAATCATTTTAAAGGTATAATTTATAAGATTATTTTAAAAGTTCATTTTAAAAATATTATCCAACAGATGTAATTTAATTTATAATTGTTAGGACATTTTTGTATTTTCAAACTCTTTATAACATGATGGCAAGCAAGTTTGTTTACATTAATTCTAGGATGTCTCAATCACTCTAATTTTCCACAAATGAATCACTAGTGTCAGTTTACCATGTCAAGGGCAATGTATGAGCTACTGTGTTCACAGTTAACTTTCAAGGACCTTTCTGATGACCCATTAAGAACAGAAACAGTGCTAAGTTTATGAGATTTGTGAGTTTATGAGATTTTAATAAGTTTATGAGATTTGTTAGTTGATATTTTATATCTCCAATGTACAATCAGTGCCACTGAGATAGAGCAAATTTTTTCTAGAACTTTTGTAAGAGCTAACTGTCATCACCAATGTTTAATGATATTTCTAAGTATCCTTTAAAAGAATCACTATAATCTTACTTTTTTAAATAGAATAACAATTGCAGGTCTGGGACTGGAGCACCAATTAAAATGACTGTTGTGAATGCAATTGAAAGTTTTCAAACTTGTTTTATCATCAGGTAGGCAAGCATAGTTTAAATCATTTTAAAATTCCTTTTAAAAGACAGAAATATGTTTTATCAAAGAAAAGTATAAACAGAAATATGTTAATAAACAACTTTTACAGATGTTTAGCAAAAATAATTGGGAATTAGATGTCAGTTGTCACATGCTTAAAATTAAAAATCAAATTCTAAGCTTCATATATGTGTGTGCTGGCTATAAATAAATATCTAATTTTATATTACATAACAGTAATTCACATTAAATTCTGGCAGAAGAAAAATAAAATGAAATAAATTAATCTGCTCTAAATATGTAACAACTAAGTTTTATCTTCATGTACCCAAAGAAGCAGGGAATAATCTGGTTGTGTTTTCTGAGACTAGGCAAGATAAATAAAGGGATTGCTGGAGGTATATGAGTCACCAGAATGTTCTAAAAGTCAGTAGATCATAAAGACTCCCTGTCCACAGATTCTACTGCAGTTTATGATCCAGAGACTTAAAATAATCCATGTCAGCTAAACATGCTTCATGCCTGACTAACTTGCTAATTTCATTTTCTTGCGATGACCTATGAACATTCCAATGTAGGCCTTCACATGTAGGAAAAGGTGGCAAATCCTATAGGAAGAAGTGTCAGAAGTGCCTTAAAATAATCTATGAAATTCTTCCTAGTGACTGAAATTACTTTAAAAGAAGATTTATTAAATTCATTAATGATGAGAACTAAAGTGTAAAACTTTTTAAAAATTCATTATGGTGAAATAACCAACTCCCTGGCATAAGTTGGTATCCATATTAGCTACATAGTACTCACTGGATAGGCTCTAAAATATTCTGATGCCAACACCCCAAGCAACTAGGTCAACATTTCTGGGGTAGTAATCCAATGAACAGTAGTTTTCAACATTATCAAAATCTTAAGGTTTAGTAAAGGTTTATAATTATAGATACATACAATTTCACATCTTTATAACACATTACGATTACATAATTATTTCATTTGATTTTTATTACCGAAATAATACAGTTCAGATATCAGCACCCTTATTATAGATGTCAAAAACTTTGAAATCCTTGCAAATTGAAAAGCTTTTCATATTAGTCCTAGCACTTCTGGCTTGAATTTCATCCTATTTATAGATGGTCAATAATTCTAACTTCTCCCCTTCTGCCTCAGCCCAATTAAGTTCATCTGTAAATGGAATATTTGCAAATTCAACAGAGAAGCAGCATCCAACCCTTACTAATTTTTACAAATTACCTTCATATAAAGTTCACATAAATGCCTTGAGAATCAACTCATACCACTATCCTTTGACAAATGACACACCATAGCAATTTTTCTAGTCCTTACACAAACACATGGCGTTGTTCCCTTATTCATATATATTTATGGCATCTGATTATGAGTAATGCTGCAGCCCACTGTACATTTAGCTTTTGAATCAGCCCCCTAGAAACTCCAGTCTGCAACTGACAGTCCACACAACTATTTAATTTTGCATATGGTAGTCTCTTCTGAGGTAACTGGCTAACTTCTAACTTTGAAGTAGCCAATTACTAAACTATAAGCTGGAGTCATTTTCTCTGGCTTCTAACATTGCATTTTCAAAGAATTCTAAAGTATATATATATATATATATATATATATATATATAACTGAATATATATGAAACTTGAATATATATGAAACTTTGAATATATATATTCATATATGAATATATGTATAAATATATATATATTCAAAGCTTAATCACAATTCCTACAGAAGAAAATCTTTTGGGGATCTAGGGGTCTCAGACAGGTGAGAAAGAAGATATAAAGTCCTCTACTCCACCAAAAGTAACTTGACATAGCCAGGATCTTCTCATAATCAAAACTCTAAAGAGTTATGAATATAAAGATTGCACCCCAACACAACACAATGAATTTTGTATATAACAAACTCACCACCAACATCACATTCAATGGTGAAAGTCAAAAGCTTTTTCAAGTTCAAAAATAAGATGAGGATGCACACTCTCACCTCTTCTAGTCAATGTAATATTGCAAGTTCTAACAAACAGTAAAGTAAGAGAAAAAAAGAAAAGCATGCCAATTGGAAAGGAAGATTGATTTTTCCTGTTTACAGACAATATGATCTTATGTGCAGAAAACCCTGAAGGCTTCACACATAAAAAAATCAGCAAAACTAATAAATACATTCAATAAAGCTGCCAGTTATACAATAAACAAGAAAAAACCTCAGCATTCCTACACATGAAAAATTAAACTATCTAAAAAAGAAATAAATAAAAATTCCATTTACAAAGTTAAAAAAATTACCTAAGAAATATACTTAATTAAGGAGGTGAAAGTTCCTTATACTGAAAAGTATAAAAGACTGATTGCAAATTTACAGTAGACCCAAATAAGTAGAAAGATATCCTACATTCATGGATTGAAAGAATTAATATTGCTAACACATTCATGCTACTCAAAGTGCACTGCTCAAAGCAATCTACAGATTTAATGTAATCCTTGTTAAAACTCCAATGGCTTTATCACATATTTTTTACAAATTTGAAATTCATGCACAAATGCAAAGAGTCCAGAATAATCATAACAATTTTAAGCAAAAAGAAAAAAGCTGTATGCTTCAAAATATGTCACAAATCTATAACTATCAAAACAGCATGGTACTGACATAAAAACAAGCATAAGAAAAGAGGAACAAAATAGCCTAGAAATAAATCCATAAATTTATGGTTAATTGATTTTCTACAAAATTGCCAAAAGCACATTATGGGCAGAAGACAACCTAAGTAAATGCTGTTGGAGAAAATTTAATATCAGCATGCAGTAAAATAAAAGTATACACTTATCCATATACAAAAACTAACTCAAATGAATAAGACTTAAATGTAAGACTTGAAATTATAAAACACTAGAAGAAAACATAGTGGTAAAACTCTACAAAATTAGTTTGGACAATGATGGTTTTTGGATATGAAACAAATGCATAGGTAGCAGAAGCAAAAAATAGAACAAGGACTTTACATTAAATTAAAAATCCTCTGTGAACCCAAGGAAATCAACAAAGTGAAAAGACAACCTATGAAGTGTGAGAATATATTTGTAAATCATAAATCCTATGAGTTTAATTTCTAAGACATTTAAGGAACTCAAAGAATTGAATAGTAAGAAACAAGTAACCCGATTTAAAAATTGACAAAGGACCTGAACAGACATTTCTCAAAAGAAAATATACAAATGATCAACATTTGTACACACACACACACACACATACACACACACAAAATGGTTCAGCATCACTAATCAACAGAGAAATGCAGATTAGAACCGTAATGAGAACTGGGAATTTAGCTCATTGGTACAGCATATGCCTAGCATGCACAAGGATCTTGGTCTTATATATAACACTAAAATACAACACAAAACAAACTATGAAGTGGGATAGAAACATAAAATAAATATTGAAAATTCTAAAAATTCATTACAGTGAAAGACACATTGCCATGAATCCCCTTCAAAATCCTCCTTTTTCTTCAAATATACTTATCCTATCATTCTCGCCATGTGCAAAACAAGCAATGAAAGTCTTGTTAGAGAAGTATCTTAGATGTGCTGTCTATGCTGCCTCAGCCTCTTGAATTCATTCAAGAACATTCTCTTTTCATGGCAATTTTGATTTTGAGAAAAGCCGCAAGTCACATAGTGATCTAATGAATAAGGCGAATGAGGATCCACTGTTTGTATTTCACATAAATTGTCATAAATATTTGATCAAGGAGTGATAAAACATATAGTGTGGCTAAAATTTAAAATTCAATAGAGTGGAAGACACATTGCCATTAATCCACCTCAAAATACTCAAAGTAGTTCCCTCGTTTTGAGTACAACTATCCCATCATTCTTGGCAGCACATATTTAATCATTTTTTAAAAATTTAAACATGATCTTTTTCAATTCAGCCTTCCACAATGAGATATATAATTTCAACCTGCTATATTGGCTATTGTAAAAATAAAAGATAATAAATGTTAGTAAAGATATGGAGGTATCTTTGTGAACTGTTGATAGGAACATACGTAGTTATAGCCGTTATGGAAAACAATGTGGAAGTTGCTCAGATAGAGAAAATGTGGTACTGTGCACAATGGAATAGTATTGAGACTTTAGAAAGAAAAAAATTTCTCATTTAAGACAAGACAGATAAGGCTGGAGGACATTATGTTAAGTGAAATAATGTAGGCATTGAAACTATTTCAATAACCATCAAGCCAATCTTGGTAGTATTTTTTATCAGCATTCTCCTCTATCTCCCCACAATCAGATTCACAACTTGACAGTTATGATATATATGCTCTTTCAGCTCTGAGATGACATATATGACCATGTGCCAAGAATTATGCATGACAACTTTCAAATTATGAGTTTTTATAGATTTGGTCTCTACATAGTCCTGATTCAAAGTACTGACATTCTTTGAACAAATATCGCTAGCAACAAAAGAATTTTAAGAAAAATTAAAAATATTTGCATGCATGAAAGCTACTCAGCCATTAAGAAACATACATTTTAGTCACTTATTGGAAAATGGATGGCTCTGGAGACCATAATGTTATGTGAAATAAATCAGACACAGAAGGTTAAATATCATATGGTTTGTATTAAAAAGCTCAAAGCACAAATAATTTAAATAGCAAAAAAAAGGAGGGTGGTAAAAGGGAGGTAGATTCTCTGGAGATGAGAATAGGATCTGATGAATGAGGTAGAAAAAGGGGAGGCAAGAACGGGGAAGTAAAAATAATCAAGATGCAATGTGTGCATGTACCAATTCCCAGAGATGAATTAAGGATGTACCACTAACTTACATTAATAAAAGATTTAAAGAAAAATTCTAAGATTTCTAACATATACTCCTCAACAATCCCTTTTGCTTTCCCATTTCTTTTATATCCAGTATGTTTCAAACAATTTCAAAATTATCCCAGCTTTTCCCCCACATCCAGTTCCTATGCAAGTAATCTTTTTTTTCTGCTTTCCAGTTACATCACTGTATGGAATAACTTCATCTAACCTCTCTCGTGTTAGTTTAAAATCCTTCTCTAAGAAAGAGAGAATTAGGAAAATTTGGTTCACTATCATAGAATTCTAGAAAGGGGAAAACTGGGAAACTACCTGTATTGATTCTCGTTGCATCAAACTAGGGGAATCCAAATGAAAGCAGGTTTTACCTACCTGGTCCTTAGTAAGCAACCAGTTTTATCTTTTTTGGTACCAAATCTCAACAATAGTAGTTTGAGAACAATTACATATTCATTAATAGGTCTTATTACTGTATCTTCCCAATCTATAAACCAGCTATGGAACCCAGGAATGAGTCAGCTTAATACTTCAGTTTGACACTTCCTAGTGGCAACTGTGACTCAGAATGACACTAGTAGGAGAAAAAGCAATAAAACTTGTAAAATTGTTAAGGAAAAAATAAGGAGAGAAATATTCTGACACCTGAGAGAAGTACCAATGAGGAGATGACTAAAATGCTACAAAGAGATTGGCCTTGAAGATGGAAAAATTAAACACATCAACTGGAGTTGAACAGGAGTTGAACTTGATAAGTTGTCAAAGGCAATGGTGTTGTGTATCTTCTATTTGGCTCTTCAGATTCATTCCCTGTCCTTTCCTACCAAGTTCCACCCTCTAAAGAGCTGATCTGTATTATGTCCTCAAGCTCATTGTACTTTGTCTTTCCACTGGATTTTTCCAAGGAGAAGAAGGGACAGCAAATATGTGGATACAAAGGGAGTGCTGCTGGTTAAAGTTTTTATCTTTCCAGCTCTGTCCTATGAGATCACCTTGAGTTGGTTTCATCATCTATGGCAGTCCTTAGGCCTATTGGTAAATCTCCCCATAAAGGCATTGTTCTGGGTTCTTCCTTTCTTCTTTAGGATTTGGATGACTAAGAGGTCCCACTCTTGATAGCTCTTTCATACTACATAATTCCTAATTCCTTGCTGGATTCCTTGCATATTTCATAATTCCTTGCTGGATTACCTATAAACCCCTCCTATTATTTTATAAATGGTCCCTTTATCAAGTTTCTCTCAGTTTCCAACTTTTAATATACTATTTCCTGATAGCACCCTAATTTGACATTCATTTTTGTTTTTGAAATTTAATTTTATTTTTGAATTGACATACAATATTTACAGATGCTAATTCACCAGTATAACAAAAAACAAAAAAGATATTATCATGCTCTGAGACACCATTGCAAACAATTTCTCAACAAAATTATTTTCTTTGTTATTTTTTTCATTTTAAAGAGGATAAAACAGAATAAAACCAAAACAAACCAGTGCAAGAGACACGGGACTTCAAAACATTACAAAATCAATAATAGTTACAATAATGCCTCTTGATGTCTTCAAAATAGCTGCCGCTAACTTTGAACATAGTAAAAATCAAGCAGAACAGAATAGAATAGAGACAATAAAAACAAAACAATTAATGTAATAAAGGACTTCAAAGCAAGCGAATAGTAAATCCAAAATTGCTACCACAATATATCTTGCTATCTTTAAATAGTTGTTCATGGGGCAGGGATTTAGCGCAGTGTCATAAGTGTCTGCCTGTCAAGCATGAGGTCACGAGTTTGATCCCCGGTACCAAAAAAGTAAAAATAAAATAAAATAGTTGCTCTTGCCATCAGATTTGACATAATCATACAAAAGAAAAGAGAATAAAACCCAACCCAACAAAACAATGGAAATGATACAGGACTTCTAAAACAAGACCCTAGGGAATCAACAATGGCTGCACCCCTCAGAACTAGATTCCTCAGATGTCACACTGCATATTGCTATCCTCTGAGCCTATAGTCAGACCACGGGCCCTAGACTTGTAATTTTAGTGAAACACAAAAGCTCCACAGGCATCCAATTGCATCTCACCTGGATAGCTATCATCACAGCTTGTGTTTCTCTAGGTAAGCCAGTCACTTACAGCATGGTTAAAGGGGATTGGCATTTCACGTTTGCCAGCCTGTGCACCAGAAGGGGCTGCGGTCTGGTTTTCCTAGGCCGGTGGCAGCCCATGCATGGCGCTGGTTCCCAGACTGGGTTTGCTTGCCGGTGTGGCCTAGTTCTCTCTAACCCCAGTCTGTGAATGGCATGGACTCATGGGGAGAGGTTGGGTCTGGCTGTTCCTAGTCCAGCAACGGCCTGCTGGGCTTGCTTCATGGTCTTTTTTTTTCCTTTGTTCTTATGATAAAAGCGTAATTTCCATAATTTTCTCATCAATATTTTTATAGTACATATATTCTCATTTATCTAAGTTAAAGCAATAAATTCTGTAACATAAAATAAATTCTTTTTCTTGAAATTATATTACTTGGCTTTGGCTTGTATTATATTTGTA
>PVJX010021391.1:0-31958 GCA_004027295.1 Dolichotis patagonum | reverse complement strand
TTCTGCTTTGTCCTTTACCCTGATTCTCATTACAAGCACCCAGAAGTATCTATGAAATGGCCTGTATATTGTGCTTTCTTGAGATTTTCTATGCAAGTTTAGTCTACCAACCTTAATCTCAGTCTCCAACAGAATTTCAGGACATTGGCAAAATGTAAACAAATTTTCTGCCAAACTGTAACAGATATGGCCTCTAGTCCAAATGCCAGTGTGCTTCGGTGAAACTCCCGAGCCTGGTTTTTATGTCCCATATTCATATCAGCCTTCTGGACTTCTGAGCTCTGACCAGAATCACTCATCTGAATCTGGTTACAATACTCTAAGGCTTCTCTAGCCTGCATCACCAAGACTTTTCACAATTTTCCAGCGAGCTAGTTCTGAGGACTTCTATGTATTTATGTATAGACACAGCAATGATTCCACTTCTCTGGTACCAGTTTTTCTGTATGAGTTAACTTTACCATTACTGAGACACAATACCAGACAATACAAATGAGGAAAGATGTAATTATGCTCATTATTTCAGTATAAGACTGGCAGATTCCTATACAAAACATCATAGCAGAAGAGCATTGCAGAGAAAAACTATATAATTAATGGTGATGGGGAAGCAGAGAGGGTGAACAACCAGGGAGGAATGGGAAAGAGATCACACACAGTATATAAGATCATGCCTCCATAAATCATGTAGAAATACCCAGGTGAATGCTTTACTAATCTGTTAGGCATTTCTTAATCCAATGAAGTTGTATTTTCAGGATTAATATTCACATTGTGTTTTGATAATTAATAAGATTGGTAGAAGAAAATTTTCTTAAAAACATCAAAAACAAATATTTTAGTTGCCTCTTAAAACTACAGGCAATACACAGTTTCAAGAAGTGTTTGATATGCAGGCAACTGAAAGTTTTCATATGTATATATTTTTTAGCTGAAAAGCAAGTTATTGTACCATAGACTCATCTGTGATGCACCTCTTACAAAACAAAGGTTTGTGTTAGAATATGAGCTTTGCAACTGTTCCTTATTTAAGTGACATTGTTAGCTTGAATCTAGATGTCCCCTGGAAGCCTTGCGTGCTCACTGCTTGTGCTATTAAAAGGTGGCTGGATCTAGAGTGTGTGTGGTGCTGGGATTAAACGTGTGCGATTACTAAATTGGTTTAACCTTGTTGTGGATGTGGATACTGGAAGCCACACCCTGGGTGTGAGCGGCACAGCCATCAGGCTAGCAGCCTGAGTGGAAAAAAAGCAAAAGTGGAAAGCAGGCTGCTTGTTGATCACTGCTGATTGCTTGCTACTTGCTACTTCCTGAATGCCTTGCCATACACTGCTTCTTCTCTGCCATGTGCCTGTAGCATGCTGCCCTGCTTTGAAGCCAGCCACCAATGGACTGAAACCTTTACAGACTGTAAGCTACAATAAACTTTCCCTCCTTTAACTTGTTGGTGTCAGGAATAGTGTCTTAACAATAAGAAAAATAAGACAATTTCTCAAATATCTTTTATCTCTCTAGAAATTCTGAGAAATAACTATTATAGCTCCGTGTCTATAGTTTCTAGAAATACAGAGATTGGGCTTTACTCTTTACTGTCAAAAACCACAAACTGAACAATATCCTATGGTTACATTTAACTGAAACAAATATGAAAAATTGTTCTTGTTTGGAGGATTTTTTAAATGTATATACATGGATATAATATAATTATATTTGTGTTTTCATTTTTAAAGTAAATTTTAATATTTATTTTAAAATTTGAAAACCAAACAAAACAACAAAGGATAAAAATGATGCAGGATTTCAAAACCAATTAGTAGGAAATTAAGTTGTGGATTTAGCTCAGTGGCATGAGTGCCTGCCTGGCAAGCACAAGGTTGTGAGTTCGATTTTTGGTACCAAAAACAAAAACAAAAGAATTTCAGCCAGGCATGTAGCTCAGTGGCTCAAGCATTTGCCTGGTAAGCCTGAGATTGTGAGTTAGATCCCTGGTACAAAAAAAAAATTAAAATTAGTTAATATACTTCATATTATTATCTTCAAAGTAGTTGTTCAGATTATAAGATGTAGGTATGAAAAAAATCAAACAATCAAGAAAAACACAAACTGTTCTTTTTGATGAACTGACAGAGATTAGTAGTATAGTTACCTATCTTGTGTATATATACATGAATCATGTACACTTCTACATACCTGTATACATATTATTTGAAAGATCCAAATTCATATAAAAGATATTTAGAGTAAATAGAGGTAAAAGAAAATTATAGTAATTGTGTCAAGCAAATTTATCTAAGGAAATATGGCATAAATTAGATTAAATATTTGCTTTATATAATAAATAAATTAAGAAATATGCCTAATACTAGCAGGTATAATAGCTGTCTTATGACTAATTGATAATTAATGTATCTTAAAATGAAACCTAGGTTTTGATCTACTGCTGTAAGGGGTAAATTCTCACAAGTTCAAGTCATTGTTTTAGAAAGTTTGTTTACAAAATTAGTAATTTTAATTATAAGCCAAAGAAATTTACTTCTGAGACAGTTAGATGAGGAATAGAATAGAATAAAAATAGAAGGAAGGTAATTAAAATTTGAAAGAAGGATAAAAGAAAACTATCATGTATGTAGTGAGTCAGTTCTGTTCAGTAGAAGTTATGATACATTTTACCTAAAAATCAGAGATGTCCAAAGACTATGAGTAACTGACAATCCTTCCTTCATCTCACACTGCATAGGTCTGGTTTCAAAGGCAATTATACTTTTGTTAAATGTAACTTGTTAGAGAAAAATAACAGTGGTCAAAACTTCTATTCAAAATTTCAACAATAAAAAGCTGTTTTGAAGAAAACAAAACATTATGGCAGCCATTGCTGATTTAATATCATCTTGCTTAGAAGTCCGACCATGCTACTACTCTGCTATTACCATTGGTCCTATCATGTTGTGTCTTATTGGGATTTTAATATATGTGATAGTATAAACAAATCTTTTTATTGAAAATGAGATATTATAGTAGCCATTGATCATAGTTATTCGGTTCAGAATGTCCTGTAATTCTTTCATTCTCTTGAATGGTTTTATACTATTGTGTTATGTTTGATATTATTGTATTTGAAAGTATGCTCAACTATAGTAGAGAAAGAGATATTTTGATAGCTACTGTTAATGTCTGGTTGTCTTATTGTAAAGTGTTGTGTTGCTTATGTTGTTCTGTTATGATCTGCTTTGCTCTGCCCTCTTTTGTTTTATTCTCTTTAAAATAAAAAAATAGAAAATTTCAGCAATAAAGGAGTAGAAAGACAATTCTATAACCTAATTTCTTTTGTTTTTATCTCATGCTGAACAAACACGATAACATCCTACTACTCTATACATCTGTATTGTAGTTATGTCATTGATCTCTCTTTCTGTCTCTCTCTCTCTCTGTGTCCCTCTCTAATATTAATTACATTTGTATTTTAGCTTCACTATGGTCCTTTGATTATTCATGCACTAGTTTTGCTTAGACTGGAAATTTAGTGAAACAGTAGTGTGTGTGTGTGTGTGTGTGTGTGTATGCACACACATGCCTGGCTGTCTATGTGTGTGTTCTGTAAGGAATCATGTGGTTTAGAAATGAAGATAGGATGCATGGAATAGTACATCAAGGTTTAAAAAAAGACAGATTTCATAAAAAGCTCTGTAGTTAAGGTTTAGAGAGCAATAGAAACCTCTAGGTCTCCCATGGACTTACAGTAGCCCTGAGAGCAGAGAGAAGCAGAACCTAAACCGTGAAGAAACGCAGCAAGAGGTGATTATGCAAGATGTCTTCAACAGGCCTCTTCCTTGGCTTTGAGATGCCTCAGCAGCCATAACCTCTCATCAACTCTGATAACCAAAGGATTGCTGAATTAGTCATTTTGATTATGTGGGTCAGAAATTCAGTACAACTATGGCTTATCTAACTTTCAACTTCTACATTCCCTATAGCCTTGCCTTTAATCGATGAATGTTTTAGCAGTCATGACTGCTCATGCCCACTGTCAGCAGATAGTATCAAAATTTTTCAAATTACTTGAAGAAGGTTGTGTGCATGTTAGTGATAAATTTGTATTTGAGCCTTGTTAAAGAAATGAGAATGTTTTTATATAGCTCCATTCATAAGAATATACAAAAATTTATTAATTAGTGAGCAATATTTTATAAAGTTTAGAGTGGGGCACAGGAAAAATGACCAGCTTTTTTTTCAACTGTATTCAATTAGATTGTTCTAAAAACAGACTAGCTGGGAAAGTAGAGTTGTAGGATCAAATATTGAAACTGAAGTGAAAATTCATCCGAGCTGTCAAACATTTATAAATAACAAAGTCATTGTTCAGGAGTTCATGGTATGGACTTATTTCAGCGTGGGTCAAAGCTGGTTCATAGCGTTCACACTGGACCCACTCTCACACGGAACATCATTCTCCTAAAGTCCAAACATTGTTCAGTAGTTAACTCTTGTCACCTTGGAATTCTAACTCATAAGCAGGACATGGTATATTTTCCTTTTGCATTGGACCTTACAACTTTCACAGCGATCGTAGTAGGAGCTGGGTGCTATTGTAAGTGAAGGAAAAGGCAACTCAATACTGAATAGATTTCAACTTTCAATTTATAAAATAATGAAATCAGCTTCAAAATATAAACTAACTCCCCACAGGGATAACAATTTACATATGTTCACAAAAGTAGTGATTTTTCTGGGTTTATTTTTCTATGGTCTTTTTTGAAAAGGGGAAGTGAATAGAAATTATGAGTTTATAATTCCACTGAAATCTTCCTGCTACAATTCACAGAACAGCAGTTCAGCACAGCAATTTACTCAGCTGCACACTAGAGACAAATTTACTTAACCCCACAGTTCACACTAATTTTCATCAAACCAAATAAAAAAATATACTATTTCATCTTTGGGACATTGAATTGTTATAATTACATTACATGTCATAATAGTATAGTAACACTCAAACAGTTAGCGCCACATGTTTGGTAGACATTTATATGCTTAAACTTCAAGAGTTTGGTGATATTTATATTTTTTTGCTGCAGGACACACAGGTGAGAATATTGGAGAATTTGTGGAGAGGGCAGTTCATTGACCTATTAGATATACCAGGAAAATATCTATTTAAACAAACAAAACAATTTTCCTTATATTCATAACTTTAAGAAAATTATTGTCTTATTAACCCAGGCTCTATTTTTATCAAATTTAAATAGATAGCTAATTAATTTTGTTCTTGATGATTGAGCTAAAAATCTAGAATATGACTTTTTTCAATATTTATCTTTTCAAATGGAAATCAACAGAACATTTTTTCTCATCCTTCAATTTAGAATTTAAAAGAAAGAAAAAAGAAAAATCCATATTCTGTTGATTTGATTTCTGAAACATGTCTTGATATTTCTGTTACTTTTGTTGCAACTCTCACTTTCTTAGTATAAAATATGCTCATATTTAAGATAGACTTCTGATTGGTTGGTACCCATTTTCTTTCTGTCTCACTTCTTCCCCAGTTATTTTAATATTGTAACTGACTGACTCTTCCTATAACACAAATCTGATTATGTGACTTGCTAGTAAATTCCTAGTTCTGTGTGGCTACATTTCCTCATTCAGTAAAATCAAAGTACCTTTTATCTGATTCCTTTCTGACACAAATTTCATCCTTTTTCATTAATAGTATTATATTAAGTTTTCTAGACATATGGAAACTTTCCTAAAACTTTTAGAACCATTAGTTTCATGACGGAAAAGCAAAAGTCTTATTTCACAAAGTTTGTATTCGAGTTATTAGGAAAGTAGTAGAATGAGAATTAACATTACATGGTAGCACACAGTGATTAGTAAAGTGATGACAATGAAAGGGATCAAGATAGAGGGTTTGATGTCAGAATGATGGTGAAATAGGACTTTTCCAGCAGGAATGTTTATTTTTTAATTTTTTTATTTTAAAGAGAATAAAACAAAAGAGGGCAGAACAAAGCAGATCAGAACAGAACAACATAAGCAACACAGCACTTTACAACAAAACAACCAGATATCAACAGTAGATACCATAATGTCTCTTTCTTTGTAATAGTTGAGCCTGGCTTCAAATACAATAACAAACATAACAAAACATTATAAAACCATTCAAAAGAATGAAAGAGTTACAGGGTATTCTGGACCAAATAACAGAGAATGATCAATGGCTACTATAATATCTCATTTTCCATAAAAAATGTGTTTATACTATCACATAGATTAAATCCCAATAAGACACAACACAATAGAATCGATGGTAATAGCAGAATAAAAGCATGGTAGGACTTCAAAGCAAGATGATATTATATCAGCCAT
This sequence comes from Dolichotis patagonum, assembly GCA_004027295.1. Classification (NCBI taxonomy): domain Eukaryota; kingdom Metazoa; phylum Chordata; class Mammalia; order Rodentia; family Caviidae; genus Dolichotis; species Dolichotis patagonum. Next base: position 25,592 of record PVJX010021391.1, on the reverse strand, counting down.
GGCTGCCATAATGTTTTCTTTTCTTCAAAACAGCTGTTCATACCATCACGCATAATAAAGTCAAACAAAGCAGAATAAAACCATTCCAACTGATGAATGAAAACATTAAAAGTCTTCAAAGCTATATAATGGGGAACCATGATTACCATAAAATCTTATGTACTCTTACCATTTCTAACACTAGGGAGACTATACTGTATTTAGACATGTGAGTTTGGTTTATTTTGCTTATGAATATGGTCTCAAGTTGCATCCATTTATTTATAAATATCTCAATGTGATCATTCTTTATAACTGAGTAGTACTCCATTGTATAAAAATACTACAACTTTTTAATCCATTCCTCAGTTGATGGGTGCTTAGGTTGTTTTCAAGATCTGGCTGTTACAAATTGTGCTGCTATAAACATGGGTGCACATATGTCACTGTGATATGATGTTTTCAGTTCTTCTGGCAATATGCCTAGATGTGGAATAGCAGGGTCAAATGGGACTTCCAAACCCAGCTTTTTGAGGAATCTCCAGAATGACCTCCTCAGTGGTTGCAGCAGTCTACATGCCCACCAACAGTGCAGAAGAGTTCTGTTTCCCCTCCAGACTCTCCAGCATTTGTTGTTGGTAGGTTTTTTTTTTTTTTTTAATCCTGGCCATTCTTTCTGGAGTGAGATGGAATCTCAGTGTGGTTTTAATTTGCATTTCTCTCATGACTAATGATGATGAACATTTTTTCATGTATTTATTTGCCATCTGTATTTCTTCATCTGAGAACTGTGTAGTCATCTTGGATGCCCATTTTTGGATTGGGTCTTTGAATTTTGGGGTCTGATTTTTTAAAATTATTTATGTATTCTAGATAGAAGTCCTGTATTTGTGGGACAGTTCACTAAGATTTTTTCCCAGTGTGTGGCTTTCCTTTTCACTCTGCTGGAGATCTCTTTCAACATGCAGAAATTCTTTAATAAAATGTGATCCCATTTGTTGATTCTTTGAAATATTTCCCGTGTGGTTTGATTCTTGTTCATGAATTCTCTACCTACCATTATGTCTTCAAGATTTTTACCAACTTTGTTCCAACAGATTTATTGTTTCTGCTTTCATATTTAGATCTTTCATTCTTTTAGATTTTAGTTTAGCACATGGTGATAGGCATGGGTCTACTTTTAGTTTTTAGCATATGGTTTTAGCCAATTTTTCCAGCACCATTTATTAAAGAGACTATCATTCTTTCAGTGAACATGTTTGGCCCCTTTATCAAAGAAAAGGTGGTTGAGTGTGTTTGTGGTAGTGGTTGTGGTTGTATCTTCCAATGTATTCCATTGATCTTCAGATCTGTTTTTATTCCAGTACCATGTTGATTTTATTACAGTAACTTTGTAGTATAATTTCAAATCAGGGATTATGATGCCTTCTGCCTTGCCTTTGCTGCTTAGAATTGCCTTTGCTATTTTAGGTCTCTTCTGGTTCCAGATGAATTTTAGGAGTGATTTCTCTAGATCTATGAGGTATGTTAGTGGTATTTTGATTGGGATTGCAATGAATCTGTTTAACAATTTTGGGAGAATGACCATTTTCACAATATCTATTCTTCCTATCCATGAACAAGGGATGTCTTTCCATTTTCTGAGGTCCTCTTCGATTTCTTTTTCAGGGTGTTATAATTTTCCCTGTATAGCTCTTTTACTTCTTTCATTAGATTAATTTCTAAATATTTCATTTTTTTGGATGCTAGTGTGAAGGGTGTGGCTTCTCTTATTTCTCTCTCAGTGCTTTTGTTAGCTATTGATTTTTGAGTATTGACTTTGTATCCAGTTCAATTACTGAATTTATTTATTACATCTAGGAGTTTTTCAATGGAGTTTCAGGGGTCTTCTATGTAAAGTGTCGTGTCATCTGCAAATAATAACTTAACTTTCTTTTGTCCTATCTTTGCTCCTTTTATTTCTCTCTCTTGTCTAATTGCTTGGCTAGTATTTCCAGTACTATGTTGAATAAGAGTGGTGATAGGGGACATCTTTGTCTTTTGCCTGATTTTAAGGTAAAGTCTTTCAGTTTTTGGCCATTTAATATGATGCTGGCTGTTGGTTTGTCATAGATGGCCTTTATCATATTGAGGTAAAGACCATCTATTCCGATTCTCTGTAATACTCTTATCATAAATGAGTGTTGGACCTTATCAAAAGCTTTTTCTGCATGTATAGAGATGATCATGTGGTTCTTACTTTTGGCTCTATTGATATGGTGGATTACATTTATTGATTTACATATGTTGAACCATCCCTGCATCCCTAGGATGAATATATCTTGCTCATAGTGTATAATCTTCTTGATGATTTGCTGCATTTTGTTTGTCAATATTTTATTGAGAATTTTTGCATCTATGTTCATCAGGGAGATTGGTCTATAGTTCTCTTTTTTAGTTGGGTCTTTCTCAGGTTTTGGTACTAGGGTAACATTTGTTTACAGGAATGACTTAGAAAGAATTGCTTCCCTTTTGATTCCATTGTAGAGTTTGAGGAGTGTCAGGATTAAGTCTTCTTTGTATTTCTTGTAGAATCCACAGTGAATCCATCTGGGCCTAGGGTCTTCTTTGCTGGAAAGGGTTTAATTATATTTTTAATTACTTTAATAGAAATTGGATTATTTAGCAGTTATTAATCTTAATCTTACATTGTTTTACTTTGCATCATATTGCAGCTGTTGAATTGTTATTTCCTGATTCCTTGTTATTTTTAAAAGATCTTTCCTTTTCTGTTCACTAGCTGCAATCTTATCTTCGAGGTCTGAAATTCTATCTTCACTTTCTTTGAGGCAGTTTTTTCAACTTTCAATTGAATTTTTGATTTCCTGTATATCTCTTTGAATTTGCTTCATGCATTCTGTTTGTTTTTTATAGTGTTCATTCAGGGATTCTATCTGTTTACTTTGTTCCTCTAATTTATCAGCTGTGCTTCATTAGATGTGTTCACTATTTCTTTACCACTTTTATCATTTCTTCTTTTAACTGGGAAATTATTTCTGATTTGAGTTTCTCCAAAGCTTCCCCAAGTTGCTTCTTTATTTCAATTGCTATCATTTCAGGTGTATGGATTCTATTTTCTTATATGTGCATGGCTCCTAGGCTTTCTTGGGATGGGCTGGTGATTTGAGATTGGGTTTTGGTGTTTCATCTTGTCATTTTCCTATATTTCCTTGCTTTGAACAGTATTCCAAAGATTCCCCTTGAGTGTGTTGGGAATCACCTCCTGAGCCCTCAGCTCCTGGGACTGAATGAGTGTCACTGAGCTTGGCCCAGTCAGGCATGCAGGACCTCCTGAGCCAAGTCCAGTATTTCAGGGAGTTGGGCGGGAACTCAACTGCTGTGAGCACTGGTCTCAAACTCTCCCCAGGCCAATGCCAGAGGTCTGAAAGTCCCCCTGCATGGTCTCAGCCTCCCCAACTAAAAGAAGGCCATTGTGCATGGTGCACTGAGGCCCAGGAAACCTCTGGCTCAGTCCAGTGTCCTAGGGAGCTAGATGGGAACTCATCCTCTGGGAGCACTGGTCTCATACTCTCTCCAAGCCAACACTGGAGCACTGGGACTCACCTCACGAGGTCCTGACTCCCCTGCAGGTTCTTGGCTCCCTGAATTGAAAGACTGAAGCTGGGCGTGGTGTTCTGAGGCCCCTGAAACCTCCGGGGTCCAGTCCAGTGTCCTAGGAAACTGGATGGGAAAGCACCCACTGGGAGTGCTGGTCTCAAACTCTCCCAGGGCCAGTGCCAGAGGGATTGCCAGAGAGTCCCCCTGCATGGTCTCGGCCTCCTAGACTGAAAGAGAGCCCCTGGGCATAGTGCACTGAAGCACGCAAAACCTCAGGAATGTTTCTTTAAATGCATAGACAAAACTCAGTGATCCAAGAACCATGAAGGGGGACTCTTGGTCAATTGGTCAAACATGACACCATGAAAACAATAAAGACCTGGTAATTAACTCTAAAGAAATAGAGATTTAGAACTCTCTGGAAAAGGTTCAAAATTATTATTTCCAGAAATTTTAGTGAAGCACAAGACAACACATATAACAAAAACTAAATTTTAAAAATTATACATAGGGCGTGAAATAGAGCTCAATATTAGAGCGACTGCCTAGCATGTACAAGGCCCTGAGTTTATCCCCAGTATCCATGTATCAACCACCCCATGAGAAAAAAATAATAAAACAATACAAGAACAAAATAAAAAGTACAATAAAAAAGTAAAAAATCATTGAAAAATATGTCTTTGGGTTGATCTATATAAAGGTTGAATTAAAAAATTATACAGCTTCAAACAGTCTTCATTAAGTAAAATAAAGGATTAGTAATATTGAAAACAGTTGATTTATAAGCATCCAGTTAGAAGAACAAAATAAAAGGAGTGAGACAAAGTCCATAGCACTTAAGAAACACTGTAAAATGATTCAAATTAGGAAATTCAAGATGAAGAAAAAAGGAAATAAGAGGCAGAAAATATATTTAAAAAGTGATATTTGAAAATTTCTCAAATTTTGAAAGGAAAATGTATGTCCAGATTCATGAAGCCTGGAAATTTCTAAATAGGTTGAATCCTAAGTGGTTCTCTGAAGCACAATACAATAAACTTGTTAAAGATTAAATATGCCAACAGCAAGGGACAAAAATACTTGTTTTCTAAAATTTAGTTTACTTTTTTTTTATAATTAGGTTTATTGGTACCACTTATATATATATGCAGAATGGTCACCTTCATCATAGGGAATTTTTACCAGTCTTTTAGTTCCTTTTTTTCCTCATTTTCCTCCCCTTTCTTTAACCCATCTTCTCTTGCTTATTTTCAAAATTTGTTTCCATTTTGTCCTTTTTTAAAACATTCTTTGCATTGCCCTTTCACTGCTTCCATGTCCCTTTCTTGTCAAATAATTACTTCCTATTTCACAATATCTATTATACATTTTGGTTCTTATTTACATTTTTAGTTTCTCACACCAGAGAAAACCACTTATTAAAAATGATGTATCTCTTCTGAGACTATCAGTATATTTCTCAACAGATAGACTGTAACCCAGGAAATAAAGCATGATATAAATTACTAAAAGAAAAACTAAATGAAATTTCTAATCAATAATAATTTAGTCAGCAAAACCAACTTTTAAGACTGAAGGAATGATTTTCCAAAGGCAAGATTTTACAAAGCAAGCAAAAGTATAGGAATCTTCATTACTTGATATATGTTGGGGAAAAAAAGCCTATAAAGGTAATTCTTAAGTCTGAAGACAAAAGTTTCTAAACAACAAGGCAAAAGCATATGAAAATACAAATCTAACTCTCATAAGTAAAGAAAATTCCAAAATATTGTTATACTGTAATGATAGTATGTAAATCACACTTATATAGTAAATCACTATGCAAATTAACAGAAATGTAGTAAAACTGTAATCACAAATAGTTGATGAAAACAATTTGAAAGAAGTAAAATTTGACATCAATTATGTGTTGTGTGTCTGGAAGAGATATAGTCTTCTTATGAAACAAAATAAGCAAAAATTATTAAATATGTGAAACAAGCTTCATGATATGCATATATAATATACAGTAAATACCAAAAGATAAAAAGAATAAAAACATACTAGTACTTAAAAATTCACTATACTACAACATCTGTTAGTTCATCAAAAGGAGCAGTTTGTCTATCATTGATTGTTTGATCATTTTTATGCCTAGACCTTGTCACCTTACTTACAATTACTTCGAAGATAAAACTATGCAATATATTAATTAGTGTTGATTTCTTACCTTTTTAAAAAATTCTCTACTATTTCTATCCTTTTTGCTTTGCTTTTTATAATTAAAAATGTCACAAAGAAAGCAAAAACACATGTGTAAAGGACTATTTTACAGTTAGAATTTGTAGAATTCATATTAGAGCTAAACTACATGAAATAGAGCATAAAAAACTAATAAATATGAAATGATTTTTTAAAAGAGAAGCTCAATTGGCAAATCTTAATAAGGCTAAGAAAATGAATGGAAAACACAAATTTTTAAATGAAGAAAGAAATGTTAAAATATATCTCAATAAATTTTAAAAGAAAAACATGAAAGACAATATTATCTATCTTTATATCTTTCTAAATTAATCAACCTAGAAGATTAATTAAGATTAATGAAATCTCTAAAACCAAATCAGAATAATTAGACAGCCCAATTAGACAAAAACAAATGAACAAACAAAAAACCTGAGATAGATGGAATAAGTAAATAAAACTTCCCCAAAGTACCATAAATGGCATCACAAATGAAACTCTCAAATTCTTTAAAGAATAATTAAGACTAATTATTCTCAAATTTATCCAACTTCCATACTTTGGACATGGCAAAGATATCTTGGATATGGTGAAAAAAAAAACACAAGAAAGAGAAGTAGATTAGTATAAAGATTTTAAAGGAAAGAGTTTCTCCACGTCAAAGGAAAAAATTAACAAATTAAAAAAGCATCCTATGAGATGGAAGAAAATATTTACAAATCATATGCTTGGTAAAGAGTTAATATCTTCAAAAGACAGGTACAAAATAATAACTCAACTAAAAAAATGAGAAACAACCTATAGATACTACTTCAAAGAGAACATAATGTCCAAATGATATATTAAAAATATTCATCATTGTTAATCACCATGGACTTGCAGATACAAACTACAGTGTGGTATCCTTTCACACTTGTTATTATGGCTATTATCCAAAAAGTAAGGAATCCTTACTGTGAGTGATAATGTTCATCAAAAGATAAAGAAAATTCATGGAATAGGAAATAAGAAGAAAACCAGAGGTGAAAACTACAAAACCAGAAAAGTGTGGATGCAAGCAAGAAGGATTAAGAAACAGCTTGAGACTGACTCATTCAGCCACTGTTAGTTCCTAGAAAGGAGAAGCATTAAGAGTGATAGGAAACCATTTAGGCATGAGAGTAGAGTCATGACATAATCTTCCTTCAATTTCTGAAAGTACATTTGAATTCTCTGAGTAGAATGTACTGTTTGTGAAATAGTGGCAGAAGACAAGCTAGTTGGGAATCAGGAACTCATTGTAGTTCAGGAGAGAGACCTATAAAATTTAGAGAAAGTGATGATGATTCAAATTGCAACAAAATTCTCTGATAGATTTTAAGGGTAAGAGATCTAGACATTGTGGATTTCAACAAGATTTTTTCTTTAAGTGGATAAAATGCTTGTGTTATTTGTTAAGAAAAAAGTGGGAGAAAGAAAAAATATGTAGGTCTACAAAGAGATATTATATGATTTTGGGAATGATCCCAATCAGTGTCCATTAATTTAAATAAATCTGCCTCCAAAGCCTGGGTATTGTTTTGGTGTTTCTGCTTGTTGTAGCAATGGGAGGTCCGAAATAATTTACTCTTACATTGAATGGTTTCTAGTTCTTTCTAATGTCAAAGCTTAGCATTACATCACTTAATGAAGGAAAGATATTTAAAGGATTCTTTGAGATTCTTACAAATCATGAAATAAAGTCACTTTGGAAAATGAGATAAAAAATGTTAGTTGCTAGCTAGAACATTTTACTCTCTTGTTTTATATTTGATATGAAGTTAGCTATAATATTGACTTGTTACTTTGAAAATATGACAGTTTTCCCCCTTTATTGTTTTTAAAATGTTCCTTTGTATTTTTCAGTGATTTGATTAAGATTGATTAGGTGCTTTTTGGAAACCAAGTGGGTTATTTATCCAAACTGGTGATCTCTGAGACTCTAGTGTCTATATTTTATTGTTTATCATTCATTTGGCAAATGTTATTATGATTCTTAAAATGTTTATAATGTCTTCTCTGTTTCTTAAAATCTAATGGCATGTGTGTAGCAGTGTCAATAGGGTACCATATTGTTCATGTTTTCCCCATTTAAAAAAATTCAATCCTTTTTTTAAAATTTGGATAATGTTCACTGATATGTCTTTACATTTGTTTATTCATTCTTTGGTTTTGTTCAGTCTAACAGTCCAATAGAAGGCATGCTTAAGTTCTACCACTGTGTTTAAGTTCCAGCATTCTGGGATTTTTATTCCCATGTATTTTATCACTTCCACTGATATTATTTGTATGATTTGCATATTGTCTTTCATTTTCACCAGAGCCTTTAACACATTAGTCATAGCTAATTTAAATTTCTTGTCAAGATTCAACATCTTTGTTAATATCTAAATTTATTTGTGATAATTCAGCATGTATGTTTTTCTTTCCCATTACCATGTCTTATAATTCTTTTGCAAAGCTGAGTGTGTTATGTAAATGACTAGAAACTGAGGAAAAATAATTCTTATGTTTAGAAATGGGCACAAACTGCTAGTCTTTCGATGTAGAATTTGTGGTCAGCTAGCCAGAAATTGGGCTGGTTTGAAGATTTTGATGCTGTGTCTCATTTCTCTAGAATGACAAACTTCAAGTGATTGGGCGTTGGTTTATCTCAACGTCTATTCGTTTTTGGATTTTAGATGTTCCTTTTGTGCTGTGCTCAGACTGGCTCTCTTTGTTCATTCTTTGTCCTCTCTTGTCTTTTTTCCAAGAGTGTTCTGCTGGTCCCTGTCTTTGAAGCTTGCTCACCTGGTGGTAGGATAGTGAAGTGTGTTCTCTGTGTCCTGATTAAAGCTACCAGGTAAAGCTACCAGGGAAGCACTGTTTCTCTGGATCTCAGGGGTGTGGCTTTCTAAGTCACCTTGCTCTTCTCTCAGTTATGGGTCCAGCTCACAACTCTCTGCACTTTCATCCTTCCCACCTCTCCCCCATCCTTTCTTTTTCTCACAAGCACAATGGATTTGCTGCAGTGTGCTAGTGGTAGAAGTTCTTGTAGTTCTGTCTCTCATGGTTGAAGGCTTTTTGTTCCATAGTGGAGGAAAGCAAGAAGTATCTAGGCAGAAATCCTTGCTCTTTCTGCATGTCTCTTTTTGACTTCCTTTATGTCTGGGCCACAAGAATATTTTTTAGGGTCTTTACAAAGTTTCTGTCTGACGGCATTTGTGGAGAGAACACATAAAAAAGGATGCAGTCCCCTATGATTTCTAAGGGTTTTATGTTGTCTTGGCAACTCATATTTGTCCTTTCCCAAATTGTCAACTATTCTTGCTAAACTTTTTCCAATGTCTATTGCTTCTATTCAGTTAAAATTTCCCCTAACATGACTATTGTCCCTCCATATGCCAAATTTTTTCAGATTTTTGGATGGTTGGTTGCTCTCCATATTTGTTTCACCAAAGGATCCTCATAAACGCATGACTTTCTAATTAGTCTTTTTTTTTCTTTGTAAAGATCAGAATAATTTTCTTTTCACCTCTAAAAATGGTCTAAAAGCCTATAAATTTATGGGCACTTTTAAAAACAAGTATTAATATATACCTATGAACATAGATAGCTTTCTAAATATTAAGTAAAAATTCAGTTTTCTCAAAAGTGTATATTAGGATAGAAATTATAATGTTTTGAGGCTTACATTGCAATATAAGTGAATGTTTATTTATATATTTATGCTTCAAAAGTATAAAAACAGACTGGAATTGTATACTGAAAATGTATGATAGTGATCACTTGCGTCAAAGATAATAAAAATAAATTTGATTTTCTCTCCATCATTCTACTTTTTATTAAATATTACTTTAATGTCCAACTTGTACATCAAATGAAGAATCCCCAAGGCCAAAAGCATCATGTATTCTTTATGATGTGCCACTATGAGTTTAATTAGTCACTGCCATTCTGCGGGCAGATGATAGACAGTTTTCTTTAATGCTTCACAGTGTTGACTCTGGTCTAAATTTACACATTATAGACTACACGTGAATTTCATGTTTTGCTTTGTAGAAATTTTCTCTACAATTGCTTAAATATCCTTTGCATTCTCAGGAATCATTTTTCCCATGGTGATGGCCAACAATAATAGGCCCAAAGAATGTTAACCTGCAAATTGTTTCACATGAGCACTTGTTCCTTTTCTGTAGCTCTCTTTCTTTTAACCTCCTGCAGCTTCTCTTTGTAACAATGTCTATCTGCTGAACATATTTCCTACTTTCTCTAGATATCGGGCATATTCCTGTCCTTAAAACTAATTAGCTTTATAGGCTTCTATTTTTCTAAATTTCCTGTCACCTGATTCTGGGAAAATGGGTGGGTTGAGATTTGGCTTCTACATGAATTAGAATAAGTATGAGAACGGCTCTGTGTTCTAGGTAACTGTCAAATGCCAGAAATAGTGGAAAACATCTGGATTTATTTTCCATTGAAATCTCATACTGTGTGTTCGTAAGCAAACACTGGTTTTATTCTTAATTTTGGCATATAACAATGCTAAACTTCATCTCCCAACATGGGTTGCACTAAATAAAACTCTCCTGTTAATCTAATATGGAACAGTGCTGTATTCAATTTGTACTTACTACTAAATATCTGTACTTGTGGGGAGAAAAAGGATACACACATGAAGTACTTGCAAAACCGTGGAAGACAGAGTTGGAAGTATTTTCGAAGGTAGATATTATTCACTAAGCAGTACAAGTTTATATATTTTAATCTAAAATAAGTTACAGATATGACAAAAGGGATGCATATCAGTTTTCAAAATTCTCAAAACAACTCAAGAAGATTAAATGTAGCACCAGTGGCATTCTCAGGGTATCCACAAAGGAACAATATGAGACTTTTTGGCCTCATTATCTTGAATTACTCTTTCAATAGTGCATAAGAAATGATATTTAGGAAATGATTGGTGATTTATGAAAAGTATATAATTTTAGTAGAAAATTTTAAGAAAAATATTTTCATATAATCATTGATTTTTATCTAAAGTATATAACAGAATGAAAGGACTTACTAGAAGTACAGTGTTACCATTTAATACAATAATCCTTTGTTTATCTGTAGAAGGTATATAACTTTTCTCATTGATTTACACTGAAAACTCACCCTTCAAACTTTTATAAAAGATTTTGTATAGCTATGTCTGTAATTGACTAAACAATTTAAGGTAGTTTAAAGTAATTTGAATATTTCAAAAAGAACTCAATAATTTAAGCAACTGTGAAAATAACTGGTTTTATATGTAATATGAAGCAGATACCAAGTACTTTAGGAACTGAAGAATGGCCTATTCCAGTCAAGGACATTCAAGTGAACCTGAGTTCCTTAACTTTTTAAATAAAAAACATAAGTAGAACAAAAAGAAATTAAAGGAACCATTATATACATGCAGGCTTTGTCACCTCTTCTCCTATTAGTTTGTCTCTGAGCTTTAGTACCTGAGTAACAGGAAGACTCAGATATCTTCTTTTATACTCTATCTCATTTTATTGTCTACTGAATATTATTATCACCAGACTCTCCCTAGAAATAAATGAAAAGAACAAAAAGAAAATAAAATGTGTGGCCTTGCAAAATACCACTGGCTTCTTCACCAAGCTTCTGATGGAGCCTTTATACTCAAGTGACAGCCTCTTTCTCATCTCTCTTGCTTGTAGAAGTACAACCAGCCTCCTGGAAGCAGAACACAGGGTGATGAATCAATGGAAGACACCTCTTATTTCAGATGAGTAGAATGCCATCATTCATAGGAAACACAGGCCATACAAATCACACAAACAGAGTCTCATCTCTCCTACATGCCTGCATCTAAAATAAGTTGCAGATATGACAAAAGGCCCTCTGCTTAAAGAGAAATAGCCTAGCGTCTTCTTCCACTTCCTGTGCATTAGAGGTCCATGCTCATAGTAACTACCACTGTGCACAACCCTGTGGTAAAGGATGAACTATTTTCTACAATCTGGATTATTAACATGTGTCATGGGTTTTGTTTTTAGGAAAAGCAAAGAATTAAATGTTACTAGGGTATCATTTTTCATATAGAAGCTCATCATACACAGGGAGCAGATATATAGTTAGGTAGAAAAAGGATAAAAGAAGAAGTAACAAGACCAACTATCATTCTTTATGTGTGAAAAATTGATCACAAGAGAGTTAATATGTGCATCCAAGTAAATTCATTCACTGTAACAGATTCCTAACTGGTTATAGTAGAATGAATCTGAATTAGTTACCAAATAAATTAAAGAAAGGCTATTCCACAATCAGTATATGATTATAGCTATTGAAAACTATAAGTAGAACATAATTTAAGGCCAATCATTGTCTTCATCCTTTCCACAGCTAGTCAGATAAGGGTGATTTACATTGCAATTATGTTTGTAGGAGATGTGTCACATATAATGGCCTTTATGGTGTCCCAAAAACAACTTAATTGGAAGTCTTCCATTAGTACTTAAAATGCTTTTTCTATAAAACTTCAATTCAGATTTTTTACTTCCAATAAAGACAGAAAGAGAGATTACATTTATATTCCTGAAATACTTAAAAAAAGAAAAACCTTTAAACTACAGTTCTAAATATAGTAGTTCTAAGACAATGGAGAAAATTTAAGGAAACATACATGAGAATGCAGAGAGAACAACAGAGCTAGAATCTGGAGAGCATATTACTTGAGAAAGTGGAGTCATACACACAGAATATTGAAAATCTGAAGAGAACTCTGCTAGATTATCTATGTACTGATCTAAGAATATGTGAAAAAAATTACATCAGGCCATAAAAAGTATCATAGAAAAGCAAGCAGAACCAAGACATATGGCTTAAGAATAGTGACAGTGCTCTTGCCACAGTAGTGAACTGAATAATATCTTGTACTTCTTTTAGTGTTGAGAGAAAATTGACGTGTGTTGATCTTGCAAAACAAAACTTTAAAAATTTGTTCAAAGCTGATTAGACTGTTTTTAAATAACTGCATTCCCCAAATGTAAAATAATATTTATAATATAAAAAAATCTCTGAACAAGTAAGATTAAATTAAGAATTTCTAGCATAAAATTATGAAAAATATATTGGATTTCCGAGGAAGAAGAAATAAATGCACAGGAACAAAATAACATCAACCATCAAAATTGAGCCAGAAATTAAATAGATAATAGAGTTAGAGTAAAAGGATAGTTATTTATAATGATATTTCATATATCCAAAAAGGTAGAGAAATGACTGAATATAGAACATAGAGAATGCAAGATGCAAAAACATGAATTCAACTCCTAGAAATGAAAATTACAATGAACTACAATTGCAATTCATTTCTAGTAATGAAATTAAACATGAAGTATACAGTTTGGGATAACCCAGCAAAACAGACAAAGCAGAAGAAATAAAAATGAATTTGAATTCATTTGAAGACATGGCAACATAAACTATCCAAAAAAAAATAAAAATGGAAAAGAGCTAAAAATATAAATGCAGTTTAGTGAGCTGTGGAATGAATTCTAGTGATCAGAAAGTTAGTAAGGAAAAAGTAATTTGAATAATATTATTAACTAAGTTGATCTAATTGGCACCTGTAGAATGTTTCTTTCCAAAATGGCAAAATTATTTTCAAATGTACATGCACCACTTCCTGAGTCAATATCATTTTCAATAAAGTAACTCTCAGAGTCTAAATCTTTAAAAATAACATGAAGTATATATGCTCCAGGCACAGCATAACTTAGATATAAATAACAAAGATAATGGAGAATTATCACTTAAGTATTAAATGAGATGTTTAAATACAACTCAAAGAAAAAAATAAAGTGGATCATTTGAGGAAACTTGCAAGGAAGGAGTAAAGCAGGCCTAAAACAGAAACCAGAGGAGCTACAACCACCAGAAGTGCTGTAAAGGAGAAGCCATTCAAGCCTTTTGGAGCTCACGATTTGCCACAGATTGCCTCAAATTTATTAATAACCAGAAAGGTACAACTAAAGTATCACCTTCGTCTGTGTAGAGATAATATATTGGATCATGCCAAATCAGAGCATAGATAACTTAATACTAGCATAGGAATATATACAGGTATAAGTAATTTGGTCAGCACCCAGGCAGAAATTCATCACTTAACAACCCATTCTGTGACCTAACCATTTGCTGCAAATATAGGTGCTCCAAAGAAATTTTGCACCACTGAAAAAGAGGCATGCAAGTGTTAGTAGGATTTAGGAGAGCTTCCATAGTCTGGGGAGGTACTAGGTCAAATACAGTGCTCCAGGGGTGACTTCAGTTACCTGCAATAGACTGGATGTTTATAAAGCAGCATGGCTGCCTGGTGACATATGTAACAGACTGAAATATATAGAAGTGTATAAAGTACACAAATTAACTTACTTTCCTGTGTGAAAAATACCCATTGTTCACAAACATTTAAAAAAAGAAAGTGCACTTTAGCAATTGAAGTGATTTTCCATAGGGAAAGGGATGAGAGAAAGGAATGGTATACCAGGGGAATGTAAATTTAAACATCTATGTCTGAGTAAGAAAATAAAAAGTGAAAAAGAGCCCTCTCTTCAAGAGGTTATGCAATAGGAAACAATGTTTATGCTGCTTTGACCCCTATGGAACTCCATGACTGTTAATGAGATACCATGCTAGGCATTTACTTTCTTCACCCTTAAACCCTGGAAAAACCCTGACTCACTCCAGGAGTCATGATGCAGCTACTCATTAAGCAGTTTAAGAAAGAAAAAACTTTTAATTAGGTGGTTTGATAAAAAATTCTAACTCATAATGGATTATGTAAGCTTTCTGCTCTGCAATAAAGTCTACTACTAAGTGAATCCACTGAGATTAGCTCTCTCTGATAGTCTAATAAATAAATGCATGTACCACAGAAACTGTGTGTGGAACCATTCTTCCTTTTATCCAGTCTTTTAATTCATTTACCCAAATGTGACAGCGAAGTGAGCAGTTTTTCAAAAGCTTGACAAGTGCTGATTTATCTCTCTTTGATACTATTTATGAGCATAACAGGTATTGCCCATCTCTCCATTTGTGAAAGTCTAAAATTCCTAATTAGATTTGCCTTTTTTGGTTGAAACATCTGGAATTATCTTCAGGTAATAGTTATCATATTTTCATGAAAGTGATTTATTCTTATAGAAAAATTGGTTGTGATGCATAAAAGGCATGCATCGTCATGTATGGTTATGAATGAGAATGGGTAAATGTTTTCTTTATTTTTCTGCAGTTTATCAGCTCTGTCCTTCAGTAGGCAGCATATTCCATTTCATACCAGCGCCCTCATTCTGACTCAGAAACAGTATACAAAACTAAAATTATCAGTTCAAAGCTTAGTCACTTTGATTAAAGATGTCTTTGAGAATTTGTCTTTTCTTTCTCCTCTAAATCTTGAATTTTATCTCTTTGCTCTCCTCACCATGGTGGCATTTGTCTGGTGTACTTACTACAGGAAGTCATTTTCTCCCCAAGAAAATGTCCTCATCTGTATTCTTGTTCCTTCCACTGTAACTCTATGGCACACCATTGATTGGCTAGTTTTTCCTCAACATAAGTAAATATGTGAAATCTCGTTATTGCATAACACCTATTAATAAAGTAGCAGCTGAAGTTTCTCCTCATTACCTTCTTCTTCTCAAGGTATCATGACCCATTAATTCTCACATATGAATTTTATAATCACCCAATCAACTTACAAAATAACCCTGTTGTAATTGTGTCTAAAACTGCATTGTATTTTAACATTCATTAATAAGAATACGTACCATTGCAATACTGTGATTAAGAATATGCTCTTATTCAAGTTCAGTGTGTTTTCAGATGTCTCCTTGATTTCATTAGAATATTTTTACTACTTCTGGTTTTTGAGTATAGCTATAAGCACATTTTTCTTATATTTTTCAATTGGTTATTCTTAATTCATGTCAATAAGATATTATATATATTTTCTGCTTTGTATACCTTATTATGTCAATTCAGTGGTCTTGATTTTTAATAGACTGTTTTAGCTTTCGCTGAAAGATAATTGCTTCATCCAAAATTTGTCAACTTTTTCTTCTCCAATGATCAGCTAATGTTCTCATGTTCTTGCTATACCTGCAGTAATTTTCAAAAATACAAAAAGTGCTTTTAGATAAATACATTGTTCTTACATTGATGTACTGGGATCTGGAGATTTATAATTGCATATAACACTGGTTCTCATGTTTAAGTGGTGATTCTGAGTCTTATTTAGAATCACTAGGGATGCTTGGTTTACCTTTCCCCACAAACTTGCAGAGGTTCAGAATGCTTGTGGATGTGCGGAGGTACATTCTGGGGATGGGAAATCCATCCTAGTTTTAGTAACTGGGCACTCTGATCGGTTTCATACTTTTTTCTTTTCAGAAACTTTACAGCCAAGTGGTGATGTTTGGGTAGGTTACTAACTGCAATTTTCTAGGTAAATAGTGAGGCATACTAACCTTACTAAAACTACTCCCTGCTGAAGGAGAAAACATAAATGTTTATTATTAAAAACCAACTACAGGGCAGAAATTAATGGGAAACAACATAGCTGTCTTAAATATTTGAAACATAAGTATTGACATGAAGTTTTCTTAATAATCCTTCCTTCATGTGTCTGACTCCTTGTTTTTGTTTTTGACTCTTTGTTCATCTGTCTTGCTCTTTTTGTCTTTCCATCATCTCTCTCTCTCGTCTCTCTCTCTCTCTCTCTCTCTCTCTCACACACACACACACACACGATCCTGAGAGGCAGATTTTAATATTTTCAACAGAAAACTGAGACAAGATTATGTAACATAACCAGTACAATTTTACCTAGCTATTAATGCTAGCATTTGGATTTTTAAAAGTATTGTTTTCCATGTGAGAAAATATTTCTTGTTCTAAACCACACTTGATTTGTATAAGAACTATAATTTAAACAGTGCTAAAAACCTATAAAGGAAAGGAAGAGTTTCAACTGAGAAAATTGAAAAATTCTTGTGTACATTTTTGGCTGTTAAACGTATTTTAGCTGTGGATTTCAGTGGATAAAGTTGAAGGATAGAATCCTTCCATTTAAACACTACAGCCTTAGAATCTCATTTCCATACAGTCAGATAAAGAAATCGAAGATGTGTTTGAGAAGTCTACATGGCCTCTGAAAAATCTGATAAAAATCATCCTGATGAAAAGTACAGATTCCTCTAACCTTACTAGCCTTTCCTTTAAAAATTTTAAACACCTTTGGGCTGATTTGTTTCAAATTCTTTTATGATAAGCAGTGAATTGTAGTAATCATTCAGTGAATTCAAGATATTATCTACTCAAGTCTAAGTATATAAAGAAAATATATATTTGTATTTATAGTTAAGTGATACATATATATATATATATATATATATACACATATATATATTTATATGAACTTTCCTTATGGGCTCAGAATGTATAATACATATATTCAGTGATATATCAAAATTTAAAATCCTAGAGACAGGCAGCCATTTCATATGCTGTGTAAATGATTCTTGTCTTTTTCTTTTATATGTGCATGTGTTTCTTTTCTAAAAGGGAGAAATGGATAGAATGATAATAAAGATATGTACAAGAATTGAGACCTCATGAATAGAATATATAAGATAGCTAGGAATAAACTTGCCTTCTTTTAATTCCCTAGATTAGTGCAACATGTAGATCAGTTAATGTTGATGGCAAAATTAAAAAATAGTACTGAAAAATATTGGTTCTTGGAAAGTACTGAGTTGTTTATTTCATGGATGTAAAACTTTGCCATGTGAGTAAGTTAAGGTATGTGGTATCTTACATTAAAGAGCATGAGAACATCGGAATCAAGGACCCACATAGCATTAGAGATAAGGAGCCTCAGCTGTTTGAAAGACTGTCACATAGTAAAGGAAACATGGATTTTGTGTGGCTGTGGAATGCATATCAAAGCCAAAGGATAGAAGTTACGTCCAGAAGTAGTCAGATCATAGCCATTTGATTATTCTTTAAACAGTGTGTCACCCTTAGCAGCCACTGACTTTCTTGTTATTAGAGTTATTCAAGTCAAGTGATGATAATAACATTTTAGAAAAGTTACAGAGGGTAGGATTAGATAACCCACAGTTTCTTTTTAAATTGAATCTGTGGTTATATGAAAAGTCTGCACACAAATCAGTTTTCCTTTTTTCCTCAATAATACTTTCCATTATGTTCAACCCTTAAAGCCTGTGCAATCAGAACCAACACTCTTCTCAAAATTCAAGGGTTTTCTTCTCTCCTTTATCCCTTGGCTATCATAACTTCCTGTTTCGAAGAAGAGGGGAGAAAAAAGCCCAAAGGTATCATACACTTCAAAAAGCTCTTGAAATATAACATTTTGATGAGTTAAGAAGTAAAGCAGTAAGAAATAAGTATGGATTAAATGTCTCTTAAATAAATGGGTGTTAAAAATTGATGGAACAACACCTGGCAAACTGCACTGAGGATTTTGCCAAACCCCTAGTATTTGAAATATTCTTTGTTACGTTTGACAAAGTCAACCCCGCTGAGTGTCTCAAAAGATATTGCCACTACAGGTTGGCAAAGAAACCCATAAATACAGTACAAGTTTTCAAACAGTTTCTTTAGTTTAGAAACAAAATACAATCCTGTCTCATCTAAATGAATGAGGCTTTCCAAGACTTCCAATTGGGAACAATACATTTGGAAAAACCCAGCTATTGAAAATAGCCCTGATAAAGTTATTGTCCTAATCAGTGGAAAGCCTCATTTAATCATTTAGTTCAATCTGATGTCTGCTCTGAGAAAATATCAATTGATCCTAACAAAGAGATAATGCTTTCCTTTCTCTACTCTCATACCATCTCTGTAATAGTTACAATAGCAATGTGATTATTGTATTATTTGGTGCAGCCAGAGAACTGACAAAATGCTAGAGAACATGAAATACAAGAACCAATCAATATATGGTGAATGAATTGATATAGAGAAAAATTCAAGAAAGAAGGCAAACAAATGGTTCCTAAGAGGAAACTGTGGTAGCCAATCATGTAGCTCACCATTCTGGCAAAATAGAGCCAGTGTTAAGAATAAGGTATATAAGGAAAAATTGGAATATCAAAAGGCTATTGAAACAACACCTGGAAAAATAAAGTCTGGGACCTGTCATGTGCAGTATTCATGAGTCACATGTGGCTCCTGAGCAAGTAAATTGTAGCAACTCTGAACTGAAATATGCTGTAAGCATAAATTTCCCAATCGATTTTTGGAGTCACAGCACAAAAATAAATGCAATGTATTTCACTAGTAGTTTCACAATTGATTATATTTTTAGTTATATTTGCAGATAAGATATATTAATTTCATTTATTAAAAATTAATAATGCAGCTACTAGAAAATTTAAATTTATGTATATGATTTATATTTGTCACTGTTTTGTTTTTATTTAATCCTTACGTGTTACATTAAAATCTGAAGATTGTACATGAAGAGATATTAGGATGTGATTGGCACAAAAGAAAGATGTTAAAGAAAAGAAACATCAAGAGCTTTTCTTAGCATTTTGACCATTGCCTGCTCTAACTTCCCTCCAGTCGTAGCAATGACAAAGTAATAAAATAGCTCCTTCCTAGTACATTCCAACATTCTTCATTATGCTTTTAAATATTGGTGTACTTTAGAAATATGTCCTAACTGATTTTCATTGTCATTTGATATATAATCAGTCCGCAAATGCCCTTGACATTAATTACCATCCAGATGAGGGTAGATGAATGCATCAACTATGTTCCATTCCTACAGCTCTAGCTACATGCCAACCTTCTCTGATCAATTAACATCCTATTTGGTCCCCTACTATGGATGAATATTGCCTCAGAGTCCTTTTGCAACTCAGCATTCCAGGAAAGTTTTACAGTGTTGAAGAACTGAAACACAAGATGAAATCTTCTTTACCATTTCTGAGCCGTATAGTCAGTGTTACAAAATTTTCCATTCTGTAGTAGATCTCTTTCTTGGAATATATAGAACCAACTACTTTCACATCTGAACTTAAAGTCTGAAATTCAGTTTAACCATGTTTCTTTCCTCATGTTTCCACTTTCGCTACCATGAGTGTACTACAAATAGGGCTGCATGCTGAGGTAATTCTGTCCCCTTTCTTTTTTGTTCAAGAAGAGCTTGTGAATGGGTGAAGATACACCATTCTCAGACAGAAGGGGCTGTCCAGAAACTCCACGCTGTTCTCCCTTTCCTTCAGCACTTGTACTATGATTCACATCCTCACAAGGTGGGGAGACTTTTTTTTTGTGCATAATCTTTTAGCTCAATTACAGGCTCAAACAACTGAGACCAGAGTTGCATAATCATAGCCCTGCATAGCACCCACATCTAAGAGGAGTACCATCTAGGACACCAGTTGCCTCTTATTTTATGCATGTTAGGCAAAACTGTCTTTGGGACTTAGTAATTCTATAAGGATTGGAGCCATTAAGAACTAACAAGTCTTGAGAGGAAGAGTGATCTTGCTATGAAGATTATGTGATAAAAGGAATTGTAATGCCATAATTTTTGAATTTCAAGTTAGTGAAGTATATTTAAACAACTGTATAATGAAGTTTGGCAATTTCCATAAAACAGAGGTAAAAAGAATTATAGTAGCCGGAAAATAAAATAGGAAGAGAGCCAGTAAGACAAGGAAGGGGGTGGGCAGGAACATACACCTTCAGTTCACTCCCCTAGTGATCAATCCACTGATGAGGCTAGTGTCCCATGATATAATCAACTTCCCAGACCCTATCGCTACACGCATGGGCCTTTTGTGGGATTTTTCATCCAAACCTTAACGGTCTTTGGAAACGAAATGAAACAAAACAAAACAAAACAAAACAAAGCTGAACATAAAAACAAACTAACCATAAAATCATCTAAACAAACCTTATGCTAACTTAAACATGAAAATCATCCTGAAGTTTACCGCTGTAAATTTCCCTTTGCTCCCATTATCAAAGAAGACAATATGAAGACGTGTAACCACACTTCTCAGCGGTGACATGTAAGCGTAAATTTAGGTGTTAGTGCAGTGCAACAAAAACTTCAAGAGCACCTGTTTCAAGTCTCTAATTTACAAATTAAGGAACTCAAAATCTGTGAGGGAAAGCAAGGCATCGGGAACCAGAGACAAATTATGCTGATTTTGAAAACAATCTCTTAAAACGTCCTTTGTGAGGGGCCAAAGCATCTGGAAGAGAGTGAATCTTTGCAAACTATGAAAGGACAAAGTGCGCATCTTTTGCTTTCTCAGACGCCAGGCTCCATAAACTGTAATTGGGTAGATCTGGAAAGGCTCTCAATTTCTCTGCTGCTGCTGAAGGTGAACAGGGCTCCTCTGTTGACACTGATGATCAGAACACTAGCAGAGGGCAGCAAGAGGTGCTTCTCTGCTGTCTCCTGAGACAAAGCATAGCAAGCTTCCTGGGTACAAGGAAGAAAATCCAGCTCATTAAAAAAAGAAAGTTTTCTTTGACATTTTGCTCTCCTTCCTGCACATTTCCCCTCTTGTCTTCATTTCTCAGCCTGACCCTCTCATCTCACCTCTGCCCAGAGGGTCAACATAACTTCATGGTTGACACTGATTTTTCTAACAGCAGCAATTTTAACCCAGTAAAAAGTATCCCCAAAGCACAAAAGGTATCAAATTAAAGTGCCTCTCCTACAACTTTATTCTGTGGCTAATTCACAAAGGCATAAAGTGAAAAATGTGTTGTTTTGTTCTTGGTTTTTGTGAACAAGGGAATGTTCGTGTGCCCTTTCCTCACCCTTTGGCTTTTATGAATAATAACTTCTATAATGTAATGTTTCTAAATCAAAGGTTCACATTTTGCATTTGCTCTATAGTCCAATAGTATCTACCTTCAAACATTTGCCACTAATTATTTTTGCACACAACTACATAAAAATTCAAATGCAGTCAGAGATATAGTTTTTTTCTCTATTTAATATTCTTTTGCTTTATCATGGAAATTTTCAAACATTATCACCAGTATAGATATAGTGTAATGAATCATCATGAACACTACTCTATGTTAAAATATAATCAACTCCTTTCTAATTTTCTTTCATCCTTATCATTCTTCTTCTTTCCTCTCATCCCACATCATCTTAATGCAGGTTCCAAACATCATATTTTTTATCTTCATATATTTAAATATTTATGTATACAAAGGGAGGAAACTCAAAAACAAAATTATCATACATCTATGTTATGTAAAAAACCAGCACTAAGTGTGTCTTGTGGTCATATATTGCAAAGTCTTATATATTAATTGTTTTAAGATATTTAAAAGTGTATTTATTTAATTGCAGTTCAAGAAAAGTCCAATACTAACATTGTTAATATGTCTTTAATTCTCTTCCAAAGTATTGATTATTCTTTTACTTTAGAATTGTTTCTTTAACAAACAGCAACAACAAAACAAATATCTGGCCTGCAGTATGTCCTAGTCTATAAATTTTTTCAGATCATATTTCTTGTATTATTATTTAGCTTTTCTGCACTTTCTTCATTTCCTAAAATTGACCAATTTTTTATTAAAAGGTTTGATATCTTCTCCAGTGATACTAGTTAAATGATGTTATGCACTTCCACCAGAAAATATGTAATAATTAGCTATGTTTCTTTATAATATTGTGCTTTTTTCCCTCAAAACTAATTTTGCCTATGCTCTGCATTATTTTAAATTTACTTATTAACACCACATTTTCTTAACACAAACCTAAACTTCTAATTTTATTCAATTACATTGCAAACGCTGCTTTTTACACAATAGAAATGATGTGATGAAGAAAAAAGTGTTAGAAGTGATAAAGGAAAGCATTGAGTTAAATGTCTCACAGGAACAAAACAATATTTAAACAATTATTTAAAAAATAAACACTTCCTGTGAAGGATATGAGCAACTCTGGCATTGACTTGGAAGTGGTTCTATGGATCACATCTCCATGGATCTAATCATATTGCAATTCATACTGTAGCCAAAGAAATTTGACGGACGCTGATGGCCACTTTCAGTTGATGTTGGCAGTATGAATGCCCAATAATATGTGTTTTCAGTTCCTGAGAATACCCACGCATGGGCATATATATGTGCACATGCATATACAAATTAATATATGCTTTTTATTGGAGTATATATATATAGATAACAATAGACAAGTTACCTCCAGCTTGATGAATTTTTGTTTTGAGCATGCCATATAATCAGTACCCAAATAGCAAAAAAATTGAACATCACTGTTAATTTAAATACTTCTCTTTCTCACCCCTTTGGTAGCTTTTTTCCATTCAGGAATAACCATTAGTATGACTTTAAAAAACATGCATCAAGTTTTGCTTACTTCTGGCCTTTATATCACAGAATCATGTACTATATGATTCTTGTGGCTGACTTTGCTCAATATTTTGTTTATAAAATTACTTATAATGTTACACGAAGTTCTCTAGAGAAGCTCTATATATTATTCTTTGTTTTGGTATTATATCATAATTTATCTACTATACTGTTGATGTTGAATTTTATTATTTCTAGTTTTGACTATTATTAATAATATTATTAAAAGTTGTTATAATAATATTATAACAACTTTTTATTTAGCATTTATTGACTACATGTATTCATTGTTTGGTGATATATACCCTGGAGCGAAATTTATGACATTAAAATCTGCCTGAAAACAGGTTTACTCAGCATTGCTAATGAATTTTCTATAAAAGTTGTGCCAACTTACATTTCTACCAGCAGTATATGAGAGTTCTAAATTCATCCATATTTTGACTGTATTTGGTAGTTCAGTCTTACTTTGTTGGCATTTTCTACTTGGCTTTATTTTTCTTTTCAAAATGTGTGGTAAAGTGAAAGTTTTCAATTCTGTGGCCACTTGGACATCACCTTTTATCAATTGCCTCTTGAGTCTTTTGCCCATTTAACTGGATTATTTATTGTGTCTTTTTATTAATATTTGGTATTACTGTTAAGTTTAAGAGTAAAGAAGTACAATGTGTTACTGCAAGAGTAAAAGTTTAATTTTTGTAACTTCCATCAGTTATTATACTGTTAATATTAGCTGAGCAATTAGCTATTATTCTACAATTATCATTGTTCTTACTGTTCTTCAGGGACAAAGATTTTTGCTTAATTCAGTGCACACAATGAGAAGTTAAATTTAAAATTCCTTATCTTGGAGTACAAAGATTCTACTTTTTGCTTGTCACATGTTCATAAAGAGAAAATGGCCATCAAAGTCAGCGATTACTTTGGGCCCAGAATTTTGTTGATTTAATTTTTCTTTTGTTCATTTGCATCTTTAGTTACAGTCTAAGCACAAGATATCCTACTTAATTCTGATACATAAAATCAGTTGATTATAAATCAGAACTATGAATTAGACATAAATAACCAGAGTTTA
Source organism: Dolichotis patagonum (assembly GCA_004027295.1). Lineage (NCBI taxonomy): Eukaryota > Metazoa > Chordata > Mammalia > Rodentia > Caviidae > Dolichotis > Dolichotis patagonum. Next base: position 1,285 of record PVJX010021391.1, on the reverse strand, counting down.
CTTTAATAAATTCATTTATAGCACTTATGTTCTAATTTATGGAAACAAATCAGACAAAAAACAAAGAAAGAAAAAGATAAGGTATTACATGGATTGTAATCATAGGTTAGTTGTGAGCCTGAAACATTCATTTCCCTTCTGTGGCCCAAGGGCATTGTATTAAAAAAAAGAATAATAATTCTCTTCCTACATAGTTTGGGAAGAAGACAATATAACATACAAAAAAATGTTTTAATGAAAATGGTATTAAATTTTTAGGTGGTGTCATTAATTATATAAGTATGACATATAATTCACAGACTTACTAAATGCTGCACCTACAATACTCTTTGACAGCAGACTATTTTAAAGGTGATGAAATTAAAGTTTAAATTAAATTAGTCATGCAATTGCTTACTGCTAGTTGGTTTCTAAATTGTAAATCTTGTCCTATTCTAGTTATAGCTTATACATACTAAGTTGCAACTACCTCCCGACAGCATAACACATTTTGTGAAATTCTAATTGTTAACTTCTTACTGTAATTTGCACATAGAAGCCAAAAGAAAAAAGTTAAAGATTTTTAAGGTATTAGTATTTTTATGACATATGAATATAAACAATTTAAATATAAGCCAAAAGCTTTACAGATGAAACACAGTTACTTTATATATTATTTGAGATCTGACGAAGAGCCAGAAGTTCTTCAGAAGGGAAATAAGCAACAGAGATTAGCTACTTACACAACATAAATTTGTGTTTGATAATAGCTTACAGATTTTCCCACTTATTCCCTTTACTTTATTGCTGACAAAATCAAGGCACTGGAAAAGATGGACTTCTAAACTGCACATTGGAAACATGCTCTGTCCTCGCCAGTGCTCTGCTTTGTGGGGAAGAGACTAAGCCATGCATGTTGAGAGAGGAGTCCTGCTTCAGGATGCACTGCTGTGACACCAGTAGCAGTGAGGCAGCCTTAGGGCTCCCTTGGTAAACAGGGTCCCATCTTTTGAAAGATCACAGATTATCTGACCTCATGGACCAACATTTTGACTGTTAGGTAAAGTGATACCAGTGACACCAAAACCATTTGATAATTAAGGCATGCAGTCCAAAAATTTTTTGAAAAGACAAAAAACTGTTGTCTCACCTTTGATGTAGGATACAAAAAAGAGGAGGAGGAAAATAATAAGGAGGAAGTCTCCCAGAAAGCAGCATCTCAGGCTGTCTCTTTGGGACCCGAAACTCTCGGGCCTGTAGAGTGGCCTGGGCTGTTTGGATCAAAAGTCTGCACAGACCTGCATCT
>PVJX010021390.1:0-31946 GCA_004027295.1 Dolichotis patagonum | reverse complement strand
GACAGCAGGGACTGTGCTGTGATGGAGCTTCCAGGAAGAGCTATGGATAGGGAGTGATAACTGACAGGCTGCCAAGAGAAAAACGCCAGTGTGCTGAGGGTAATAGCCCTACTGTGTGTGCAGACAGGACAAACCGACACACAGCCGTGTGCTACGCACTGGAGAAAAATACATCATAGTACACTGTAGTATCTGTGTTTATTTCCTGTTAAGGGTCGAAATGAGTAGAGTCATTCAGTGTTGTTTGAAAAAATATTTTCTTACCCGGATCATGTATTTATTTTATAAATGATAATAATTACTTTCCTCTTACTGAGGTTAGCCCTTATAAAGTGTGCAGTTTACGTTGCATTTTCTCACGGAGTTCTGCAACACGGTGTCTCTCTAGTGCCACAACTTTATCACCCCGAGGGGAATTCCTTCCTCCTTAAACAGTTAACTCTGCTTTCCTCAGCTCCTGGCCGGCTGGCCCCACTACCCTGCCTTCTGCCTATGGATTTACCCCATTTGGGATATTTCATATAAATGAGATCATTTAGCATGTGACCTTTTGTGTCTAGTCTAAGGCATTTCCCTTTACTTAGCATTTTTTTGAGATCATGCATGTAGCATTTATTAGCACGTCGTCCCTTTTTATAGCTAAATTATATTCCATTACGTGCTGCGCTTTTTCATGTGTTTGTGGGGTTTTGATTTGCATTTGAGGTGCTGCATATGGAACCCAGGGGTACTCTACCCTTGAGCTACATCCCCCAACCCTTTTTTTATTTTTTATTTTAACACAGTTAAAATAAATCACCATGTTGCCCAGGCTGGTCTCAAATTTATGATCCTCCTGTCTCAGCCCCTTGAGCAGTCAGGATTACAGGTGTGTACACCACGCCTGGCTCTGTTACGTGTTTATACCAAATATTTTGTTTACACTTTTATCACCTGATGGACATTTGCGTTCTTTCAATCTTTAGCTATTATAGACAGTGCTGCTATGACTTTTTTTGTGTCTTTTTGAGACAGAGTCTTGCCATGCAGTCACTTTGTAGACCAGGCCGACTCACAATGATCTTCCTGCCTCAGCTTCCTGGGTGCTGGGATTACACGTGTATGCCACTGTGCCTGGCTGATCTTTTAAATATACATAGTTTTCTATGCACTAAATACCTTTTGTGTGTGTGTCACTAGGGATTCAATCTGAGGCCTTTGCACTGTACTACATCCCTAATCTTTTGTTTTTTCATTTTATTTTGTTTTTTTCGGTTTGTTTTTGTTTTTTGGTACTGAGAATCGAACTCAGGACTTTGTGCTTGCTAGGCAGGCTCTAGTGCCGCTGAGTTATCCCTAGCCTCCTACTCTTTTTTTTTAAGTCTTTTTAATTTTTTTATTTTATTTTATTCTTTCCAGTACTGGGGATCGAACTCAGGACTACGCGCTTGCGAGGCAGGCACTTACGCCGCTGAGCTAAATCCCCAGCCCCATCTTTTTTATTTTGAGACAGAGTCTTGCTAAGAAGTTAAGACACTCAGTTGTCCAAGCTGGGCTTGAATGCAACATGATCTTGCCTCAAACCTCCCGGAGTGCTGGGTTTACAGGCATCACCATGCCCAGCTGACTTTTATAGTTTTAGGTCTTTGATCCACTTTGAGATAATTTTGTTTATGGTGTGATCTCTGACTTCATTCTTTTGTTTTGTTTTGTGATTGAACTCACAACCTAGTGCTTGCCGAGCACCACTGAGCTAACCTCCCCCCACTTCATTCTTTTTGCATGTGGATATAATTGTTTTTCATCCTTGGCCCTACTGTCCTCCCTTAATGATCTCCAAAGTTTTGTGATAATACATCATTGTGAGGAAATAACTTTTGAGGTTGTAACTCTAGTATATCCAGATTGATTTATTTATTTATGAAATATATACATGCACAGTTGTACTGTTATATTATCTATGGTATGAAACAAATGCAGGCTTAGGGGTGTAGATCAGTGGTAGAGAGCATGCTATCATGTCCAAGGCACTGGATTCAATCCCCAGCACACGCATAAAGCTATGTAGTCACCAAGACAAATATAATCGTTCATTGTGTGTATAGAGAGCAGGTTCCAGGACCCCATGGATAGCCAAATCTTTAGATGCTCAAGTCCTTTCTACGAAATGGCAGCATATGCTTATAACCTATGTAGGTTCTTCCTAATACTTTAAATTATCTCTAGACTATTTACAATGCTTGATACAAAGTAAATTCTGTGTAAACAGCTGTTACACTGTATTGTTTTTTTGTTTGTTTGTTTGTTTTGTTTTTGTTTTTTTTTGGTACCAGGGATCGAACTCACGACCTCGTGCTTGCCAGGCAGGCGCTTAAGCCACTGAGCTAAATCCCCGGCCCTACACTGTATTGTTTAGAGAATAGCAATGACACCAAAAAAAGTTCATATGTTCAAGAGATGCTTTTTTTTTTTTTTAGATGCTGGGGATCAAATCCAGAGCTTTACACATACTAGGCAAGCACTCTTACCAAGAAAATATATCTCCCTACAGATGCAATGTTTAATTTTTTTTATAAAGTTGAAAGATAATATTTATTAAAACATGTCTAATTTTTTTCATAAGACAATTTTTTTGAAACAGGATCTTGCTATGTAGTTCAGGGTGGCCTTGAACGCACTATGTGGCCTAGGGTGGTCTTGAACTCATGGCAAGCCTCCTGCCTCAACCTCCTAAATGCTGGGATTACAGGTATGCACCACCATGCCAGACATAATTCTAACACTGTTTTTTCTTGTACGTACTAGGGACTGAACTCAGGACCTTCGCACTGAGTGTTCTCCCTCCTTCCCTCTCCCTCCCTCTCTCTCTCTCTCTAGCAAAGTTTTGCTATGTTGACCAGGTTGACCTTGAACTTACTCTCCTCCTGCCTCAGCCTCCCAAAGTGGTACATTACAGGGCACTGTGGCACTGGTCTTGGATTTGCCATTTTAACTATTGGTATTTGTTGGTTTGCTTGTTTATGGCTGTGCTGGGGACTGACCTAGAGCCTCGTGCATGCTAGGCAAGCACTCTACCACTAAGCTACAATCCCACTCTCATTCAAAAAAAATATTTTTATTCTATGGTTTACTGATTACTCAGGTGCAGAACATGCATAGCACTAGTGTGTACTACTGTACCTAAAAGAAAAAAAGGTTTTTTTTGGTCTTTTTGAGACAGAGTTTCACTATGCAGTTCAGGCTGACCTTCAACTCATTTTGTAGCTCAGGCTGGCCTCGAACTCACAGCGATCTTCCTGCCTCAGCCTCGCAAGTGCTAAGATTACAGGCATGTGCCACCATGCCCAGCTAAAAGAAAAAAATTTCCGAGCCAGGTGTGGTAGCGTCTGACTGTAACCCCAGTACTTGGGAAGCTGAGGCAGGAGGATTGCTATGAGTTTGAGGCCAACCAGGGCTACATAGTGAGTTTAAGGCCAGCCTGAACTACGTAGTGAGACCCTGTCTCAAAAAACAAAAAACAAAACAAAAACAATTGAAAAAATTTTAATAAACTAGAGAAAATATATCTAGAAGACCTGGGCTTTTCTTGGTGGATCACCATGGGTGTTTTGAGGGGTTCTCCTCTCTCTAACAGAGCAAAGTCAGCGCTCCTGCAAACCACTGGATCTGCTCCCGAAAGATAGAGGCAGGAATGCTCCTGCCCCACTTCGGGTCTGACCTCTGCTTTTTGGATCTCGAAGTCTGACGTTGGAAGAACGGTGTTGGAACCTTGGTTTGCGATCCTACTTATGTGTTGCTAAACTATTTCAGAACAAAATTCTGAACAGCTCTTCTGATCATTTTCTGCTGGCCACAGAATTTGAGGTGGGGACTTTGCACAGGAGGAAGAGATGGGAGAGGGCACCTGAGTCAGATGGCCAGGTCACTGTCTTCGAGGAAGTGAGGCTCATTTGTCACATGGAGAGACTAATAATTAAGACTGCATCATTTTTTAAAAAACACCACATCATAGAGTTAGTCAGTGAAATAGTGTGTGAAAATGCTTAGCCTGCAATAAGAGCTCAGTAAACAACAGTGATTATTATTATTATCATTATTATAATTAGTTAAGGCTTAAAGGGGACAGTACTTCTACCATGATTGTACTCTGCCTGTTTGTCCGTTTAAGCACGATGTATGGAGGGCCCACTGTATGCTAGCTGTACTGTATGGAACAAGCAAATGACCCCAGGGCACTGCATGCCTTTAATCCCAACACTCTGGGAGAAAGAGGCGAGAGGGTTGCAAATTCAAGCCCAATATAGGCAATGTAGCAAGATCCTGTTTCAAAATATAAAAAATAACATTAAAAAGGGCTGGGCATGTGGCACGTGCCCAGGGGAAGGAAACGGAAAGGAAAGGAATATGGTCATGGTCAGAGAGCTGACCGTGAAAGCCCTTCATGAAGAAATGCTGAAAAATGCCTAGTAGTGTTAGCAGGGCGTGGGGTTAGTTAGGGTTAGGGTTAGTTTGCCTAAATTAGGTGAGCCTGGGCTAAGGGCATGGTTCTCCCTGGGGAGAGAGGGGTGCTACAGGATCCGAAAGATGCTCCAGGCAGAGAGAAGAAGGCCCGGCAGAGGAAGGGGCCCTCCAAGTTCAAGCTCAGGGCTGAGTGTTCAGACCAGAAGAAGTTGTCTATAGGCCCTCTGCTGAGAGTGATGTTAGCGATTTCCAGGCTCTGCAAGGCCAGTTGACCATGAAGAGGCAAAGAGAGATGATTGGGGTGACAAGGATAAAGGGAGAGGCAGGAGATGAGTGCAAAGGAGCCACTGGAGGAGTCCCACCGTGGGCACCAGAAAAGCCTGCTGTGTTGCCCTGGCTGGCCTCAAGCTTGCATCCTCCCGCCTCGGTCTCCTGAGCAGCTGGGGTTTCAGGCAAGCACCACCACGCCCGGCTTTGTCTGCACACGTTGCTGAAGAAAGGTGGCTTCATGCGGGACAAGGAGATTCAGTGATGGAGTTCAAGAGTGATTTGGAGTCTGTGCTCAAACCCCAGCTCCCTAATTTCTTTGCTCTGTGGCCTTGGGATACCCTTTCTGGGTTTCCACTTCCGTCCGGTGAAGCTAACAGGGGGTGGGGTTGCCATAGAGTGTGTGCTTAGCACGCATGAGGCTCTGGGTTTGATCCCTAACACTCTAAATAAATAAATACATGAAAAGTGAAGATAATAAATGCACCTACCTCAGTTTGGGAAGAGAGACTAAATGAACTAATTACTATAAATGGCTTAGCAAAGCACCTGGTACACTGTAGCATATGATAAATGCTAATTGTGGCTACTACTACTGTTATTGCTGTTGTATTATGTCAGGCAGAAAGATGTAGGTGGGATGACAACTAATATATTTGACTCAAGCCCCAGGTAAAGCACTTAGCACTATGCTCAGAAAATAGAAGGTATTTAATAAGTATTTTGTGGACACTCTCTCTCTCTCGCTCTCTCTCTCTGACTCACTTTGTTGCCCAGGCTGGGACTAAAGTGATCCTCCTGCTTCAGCCTTCCAAGTAGCTGAGACTACAGTCATCCATCACTTTCTCTCCATTTCTCCTCAATGAATTCTATCCTGCATCAGCTGACCAATGCTGGTTGAACCTCAGTGTAGAGCTGGCAGCCCAGCAGACACTTAGGTCAGTCTTTGGGGCAATGGGCAATACGCAGCTCAGAGAATGAACCTTGCCTCCATCTCCGTCCTCGTACACCTAAATGTCAGGATTCCCTTTCCTCTCCAACCTACGGGACTTTGCTCTCCCTCGAGGCTCCAGAAGCTTCTAGAATGCCCTCCGAGTTGACTCGATAAAAATTTGCCTTTACTGGCGTGCAAACTCCTCAGGAACTGGCAGCAGGCCTTACCAAGTTGGGAGCTCACCAAAGTAGCCAACCCAGAGGAAAAGGCACATTTGATTGGCTCAGTGGAAAGTGAGGAGGAGGGAGGGAGCCACAGAGTACCAGCTATGTGACTTCAGAGGAGATGGTTCTTTCTCTGGATCTCTGTCTCTAATCCGTGAAGAAAGAAAAGGGCTACAGGTCCTCTGCACCGCAGCTGCTCTGAACCTTTTGGAAACCAGGACATTCCTGAGGGATGACTCCCAGGTGAGGTGCTTCCATAGCCCGAGTTCCAGGTTCCCCAGCTCCTCCGCTGCCCTCAGGAACCAGGCCCAGAGGCCAAGCAAGGAACAAGGGCATTGTTATTTATGAACATAGCCTTGCCTCTGCTTTTCCTCACTCGTTGATTTTTCTTCCACGTTTGTTTATTTTTTTAAAGCAAGGAAAGCCATTTTTATACTTCAGAAGAGGTAGTGGTTAAGCAAATCAGGCTGGGAGCTAAGAAGAACTACCTTTAAAGTCCCGCTTTGCCGTTTCTTTCCTTGTTTTTGTTTTGTTTTGCCTCTTTTCCGTTTCTAAGTGGTCCATCATTGGGTCAGTTGCTCAACTTCAATTTCCCCATCCGCAAAGTAGGAGGATTGTAACGGTTTTCGGTACGAATGCACAACCTCGCACTTGCCAGGCAGGCGCTTGTGCTGCTGAACTAAACTCCTAGTACCTCTTTTGTTTCTTTGCTTGGTTATACTATTTCCCTTCTCTCATCTGATCCCCTTTGAATGTTTTTTTCCTCCATTTTGCCTTAATAAAGTATCACTCTTTTTTATTGAGATAAGTTATATAAGGTCAAATGTTCCGATTTTTTTGTTGTCATTGTTTTGTTTCTGTGTTTTTGAGACAGGGTCTATGAATAGTTTTTTTTTTTTTTTTTTTTTGGTACTGGGGATCGAACTCACGACCTCACGCTTGCCAGGCAGGCACTTAAGCCACTGAGCTAAATCCCCGGCCCTATGAATAGTTTAGGTTGGCCTTGAACTGACATTTTTATCCCACCTCAACCTCACAATACTCCTGCCTCAGCTTCCTGAGAGCTGAGTGCCACTATGCTGATAATCTTTCCATGTAACTCCAGCCTAGATTAAGATAGAGACCTGTTTTGCTCACAATAACCACCACTCATCACCGTGGCTGCTCAGCTCTTAAGTATGGCTAGGCCAAACCTGAGAAGTGCTCTAAGTACAAAATACACACTGGATATTGGAGAATGTGAAAAATTAGTGAAAATTATATCATTAATATGTTACATTGATTACATGTTGAAATGTAATATTTTGAATAGATTAATAAAATAACTGTTCCATCATTTCCTTTTATCCCTTTTTAATATGGTTCCTAGAAAATTCAGAGTTACAAATGTGGCTGGCAGCTTTGCTTTGTCTTTTTCCTCTTTCTCTTGTTCTCTTTTTTTTTTTTTTGGTACCGGGGATGGAACCCACGACCTCGCGCTTGCCAGGCAGGCGCTTAAGCCACTGAGCTAAATCCCCGGCCCCTTTTTTTGTCTTTTTGAGAAAGGGTCTCGCTATGCAGTTTAAGCTGGCCTCAAACTCACTTTGTAGCCCAGGCTGGTCATGAATTTGCAAACGACTCTCTTGCCTCAGCCTCCAAGTGCTGGGATTACAGGAGTGTACCACCATGCCTGGTTTTCCTCTCTCTTTCTCTCCTTCTTCCTTCCTTCCCTTCCTTTCTCCTTCCTTCTTTCAGTGCTGGGCATGGAACCCAGGGCGGCACTCATTCTAGGCAAATGTTCTGTCATTGAGCTGTATACCTCTAGCCTTTTAAAAAATTTTTTGAGAAGAATATTGCTAAGTAGCCAGGCGTGGTGGTGCACTCCTGTAATCTCAGCACTTGGGAGGCAGAGGCACAAAACATCTGTGTTCAATTGTCTGAATAATGCCAGCACAAATCTTTCTCTTCAATGAACTCAGAGAAATTAGCAGCATAACTATCTTAACTATATATATATATATATATATATATATATATATATATATATACTTATGTTGTTTCTTTCAGCTTCTCACACTAGTGAGACCATACAATATTTACACATGTGAGTGATTTATTTCACTTATGAGTATGTTCTTTTTTTTTTTTTTTGGTACCGGGGATCGAACCCATGACCTCGCGCTTGCCAGGCAGGCACTTAAGCTACTGAGCTAAATCCCCGGCCCATGAGTATGTTCTTAAGTTGCATCCATTTACCTATAAAAGTCTTCAGTTAATCCTTCTTGATGGCTGAGTAGTACTTCATTGAATAAAAATACCACATATTTTTTATCCATTCCTCAGTCAATGAGTATTTAGGTTGTTTGCAAGATCTAGGTAGCACAAACTGTGCTACTATAAACATGGGTGCACATATACCAATGTGGTAAGATGTTTTTAATTCTTTTGGGAAGATATGCAGAAGGGGAACGGCTGCGTTGGATGGGACCTCCCACCCTAGTTTTCTGAGGATTCTTCACGCTGATTTTCACAATGGTTGTACAAGTTTACTCCTACCAACAGTGGAAAAGGGTTCCTTTTTCCCTATAACCCCTCCAGCATTTGTTATTGCTTGATTTCGTGATACTAGCCATTGTTTCTGGGGTGAGATGGAATCTCAGTGTTGTTTTCATTTGCATCTCTCATTTACACCTCTTGAATGACCAGTGATGTTGAACATTTTCTCATATATTTATTTGCTGTTTGTATTTCTTCATCTGAGAAGTGTGTATTCATCTCAGATGCTCATTTTTGGGTTGGGTCTTTAAATTTGGGGGACTGATCTTTTTTTTTTTTTTTTTTTTTGGTACTGGGGCTTGAACTCATGACTGCCTGCTTGCAAAGCAAGCGCTTAAACCACTGAGCTAAATCCCCAGCCCTGATCTTTTTTTTGTTTGTTTGTTTGTTTTTGTAATCAGTACTGGGGATTGAATGAACTCACAACTGTGCGCTTGCAAGGCAGGCACTTATGCCACTGAGCTAAATCCCCAGCTGGGAGGACTGATCTTTTTAGGGGTTTTTTTTTTTTTTTTTTTGGTACTTTTTTGAGTTCTTTATATGTTCTTTTTTGTTTTGGTACCGGAGATCAAGCTCACAATCTCACGCTTGCCAGGCAGGTGCTTAGGCCACTGAGCTAAATCCCAGCCCTCTTTATATGTTCTTGATAGTAATCCCTTGTCTGAGGAACAGCTGGCAAACATTTTCTCCCACGTTGTAGTCGTCTCTTCACTTTGTTGGTGGCTTCTCCTTTTGTCATTTTTTTTTTTTAATCCGTACCGGGGATTGAACTTGCGACCGCGCTCTTGCAAGGCAAGCGCTTTGTTGGTCATTTCTCTTGCTGTGCAAAAAGCTTTTCAGTAGGGTGAGATCCCAGCTGTTGATTCTTTGTCATAGTTCCTGTGCAATCAGGGTTTTGCTCATAAGGTCTTTGCTTACGCCAGTCTTCAAGAGTTTTACCTACTCTATCTTCCAGAAGATTTAATGTTTCTGTTTTAATACTAAGATCTTTGATTCATTCCAATTTTAGCCTAGTGCATGGTGAAAGATATGGGCCAGTTTTAATCTTTGGCATGTGTAGGACCAGCTTTTCCAGCGCCCTTTATTAAAGAAGCTATCTTTCTTCCAATGAATGTGTTTGGCACCTTTGTCAAAGATAAGGTGGCTTAGTACGTCTGGAGTTGTTTCTGCATCTTCTAATCTGTTCCATTGATCTTCAGGTCTGTTTTTTTGCCAGTACCATGCTGTTTTTATCACAGCAGCTTTATTACCTTATATGTTTCTATTTAATAGTGGTGACATAGAATATTTCCTCTCTCCACCAAATTCTTACCTGCTTCCAAGCCAATATTGGACCTTCTCTCCTTACATATAAACACTATTATGATTTCTCGTCCTGTACTTTGTCTGTTCCAAAACTTCATGTAACAAAAAATATGGTAAATGCACACTGAACAAAACTCTTTAAAGACTGTTCAAAAACATTGACATAGCAGTTTTACTTATAATAGCCAGAAATTGGAGACAATTCAAATGTCCCTCAACAGGAGAATGAATAAATTTTTAAGGTACTTTTTTTTGGTACCAGGGATCGAACTCATGACCTCAAGCTTGCCCGGTAGGGGCTTAAGCCACTGAGCTAAATCCCAGGCCCCTAAGGTACATTTTTTAAAAAGTACTGATGATTGGATCCAGGGCCTTTGCACAGAGCTACATTCTGAGCCATTTTTTGCTTTTTTATTTTGAGACAGGGTCTTGCCAAGTTACTCAGTTGTCCAGGCTGGGCTTGAGCTTGTGACCCTCCTTCCTTAGCTCCTCAGAGTGCTAGGGTTACACATGTGAGTCACCATGTCTGGCTAACAGAACTTCCTTCTTTTCTTTGTTTCTTTCAGATTTTCTTTTACAGGTGTTTTTTGTGTCTCATTTCTTTTGTTCAACATACTGTTTTTGAAGTTCATCTGTATTGTTGGACCTATCAATTGATTCTTTTTATTTTTGTTTACTATTCCATAGTATGAATATATCATAATTTATTCATTCTCCTGTTGAGGGACATATGAATTGTCTCCAATTTCTGGCTATTATAAGTGAAGCTGCTATGTTAATGCTTTGAACAGTCTTTAAAGAGTTTTGTTCAGTATATGTTTACCGTGTTTTTTTAGTTGTTAAGATGAATCCATACTTATAGAAAATCTAAACCTATGCTAATACAAAGTATGTGCTGCTTTTTCTGTTCACCTTGTGTTAATAGTTTGATGTAAATGGTTTATGGTTTGATGTAAATTCTTCCAGGCTTTTCCTCCATATATGGAATAATGTATTATCATTATTAATTAAATTGTCGCTTTGGTGATCCCTCCCCTGACTGCACGATCCCTGGGTATGCTGAGTAACTCTTGACTCTTGTCCTTGTCCTAATGTCTGCAGGAAGCAAAAACTGGAAAAGATATAGGGATCATCTAATTTGGAGAAGGCAAATTCCATATTCCCTCACTATTTATAGGGTGACTGGTTCCAAGATCCTCACTGATACCAAGATCCAATCATGCTTGAGTCCACTACATAAAATGGCACGGTGTTTTCATAGAGTCCACGTACATCTTCCTGTCTACTAAATGATTCTTAGATTGCTTACAGTTACCAGTGCAATGTAAATGCTATGTAAATAGGTGCTATACAATATTGTTTTGGAAATAATGAGAAGTTTTTAAAAATATGTACATGGTCAATACAGATGCAATTTAAAAAATATTTTTGGGGGTTGGGGTTGTGACTCAATAGTACAGTTGTTTTCTAGCATGCCTGAGTTCCTGTGTACAATCCCCAATACTGCAAAAACCAAAGTAAAACAAAAATTCATGAGGCATAATATCCCACTACTGTAATCCCAGCACTCTGAGAGGCTGAGCCAAGAGGATTGCAAGTTTGAGCCCAGCCTGGGCAATTTAATGAGACCTTGTATCAAAATAAAAAACAAAAAAGAGCTGGGGATATAGTTCAGTGCAAAGAGCTGGGGATATAGTTCAGTGCAAAGACCTTGCATTCCATTTTCAGTACCCTCTACACACAAGATTGAGAATGTAGCCTAGTGTGTCCTGGATTCAAACCTGAGTACTGGGGAAAAAATCAATCTATGATTGATTAAATTCACAGATGTGGACCTGTGTGTTCTAAGGGCTGTCTATGGTAAACCTTCCATTACTCCTTGATTACGCACATCCATGACAGACATCACTAATCAATAACAGATTTCTATCCCTGCCCAGCCCCAACCACTACCAGTCAGTAGAAAAACTGAAACCATTTTCCTGTGTCTGGAATAATCTGGCCACTTTCCATTTTGCACATGAATAAACTAGGGCTCAGAGAGGGGAAGAGCCTATTTCAAGGTCAGAGAGGCAGCCCCAGGCTTCTGACTCCCTGTCTAATGCTTTTTCCACTATGTTCACAGACTCCAAAAGCCATTTCTCCAGGATTGCTAAAAATCGGGTTTCCAGGGAAAGGACTCAGAGAGGGGACTCTGCCCTCTAACCAGACCTCTTTTGTGCCCTGCCTGAATGTAACAGAAGCCCAGGGCAACAGCTTAGCATCCCCTCCCTGCCCAGTCACCTCGGTCAAACCTGCAGTTTCAATTCTCTAGGTCTGCAGTTTCTGTTTCCCAAAATAAACATTTAAAAAAAATTTTTTTAAAGTAGCAGTGGCACGCTTTTAGCATCTTCGTCTTTAGCTTCTGGAATGTGGGATTATTAATTGACCAGACTTAAATCAAATAGTTAATTACAGCAGAGAGGTGACTTCAGCTGCTGAAACCATAAAACTCTGAAAACATCCTTCTCACCAACACATCAAACTGACCCTGGCTGTCATTGGAAGTGACAGGGAGAAACCGGGAGTCAGCAGGTCTGGGTGGACTGTGGGTGTTCTCAGCTGGGCCAGCACAGTCGCTTCTCTAATCCCCTCCCTGCCAGCAGAAGAGCAGAGTAGGATGGGGGGGTGGAGAGAGAGGGTAACATGATGTTTGAGTCGGGTAGTGATGTGTTCTGGGAGTGGCTAGCTGTGTGAACTTCGGCATGTTGTTTCAGGAGCCTTGATCCCAGCCTCCTGGCCTCGGAGCTTGAATGCAGGGCCTCACAATGCTAGGCAAGGGCTCTACTACTGAGCTACACGCCCAGTTCTTTTAGTGAAAAATGTGAGGCATAGTCTTGTTAAAATGACCTTGAATTTGTAACTCTCCTGCCTCAGCCTCTCAAAGTAGCTGGGGATACAGGTTTGTACCACCATGCTCTGCAGTCTCAATTTCTAATTTTTTTTTAAAGATAGGGTCTCACTATGCAGTTCAGGCTGGCTTTGGGCTCACTTTGTAGTCCAGGCTGGCCTCCAACTTGCAAGGATCCTCCTGCCTCAGCTAGTCTGTTTCTTCATCATAAGACAGACATATTAACAGAACCTACTACATGTATTGTGCCCGATAGATAGGTACAGTTGCCATATGTCCATTAAAAATAGATTGGCCAGGTGTGGTGACACATGTCTATAATCCCAATACTAGGGAGGCTGAGGCAGGAGGATTATTGCACAGTCAAAGGCTGTGCAATAATCTTTAGCCAGTAACACACCATGTGTATAACAATGGTTCCCAAATATAAGAGAGCTTACTGCCCAGTAACATTGTGGCCCTCAAAATTCTGTGGCACAATGCATCATTCACGTGCCCGTGGTGACGCTGATGCTGTTGGTCATGTAAAAATAGATCACATCCAATTACATACAGGATGTAATACTTGATAATGATTATAAACAACTACATTGCTGGCTTATTATTTACTACTATGGTTTTTATTCATTCTCTCTCTCTCTCTCTCTCTCTCTCTCTCTCCCTCATGGTAAGGATTGAACTCTTGCTAAACAAATGCTGTATGTATTTACTTAATTATACTAGAGATTGAATCCAAAGCTTTCTCACTGAGCTACATCATCAGTCCTTTTTCTTTTATTTCTTTTTTGTAATTTTTTTTTTTTTTTGGTCATTTTGAAACATGGTTTTACTATGCAGTTCAGGCTTGCCTTGGACTCACTTTATAGCCCAGCCTGGCTTTGAACTCAGTGATCCTCCTGTCTCAGCCTTCCAAATGCTGGGATTATAGGTGTGTACCAACACGCCCAGCTCTTTATGATATTTTTTTTAGATTGTGTACCTTCTATTTATTAAAAAGAAAAAAGATAGTAGCCAGGTGGTGCACACGTGTAATCTCAATCTTTGGGAGGCTGAGGAAGGAGGATGGTCATGAGTTTGATGCCACTCTGGGCTACCTAGTGAGTTCAAGGTCATTCTGAATTACCTTGCTCAATAAATAAATAAATTAAAATTTTAAAAAAGAAAACAAATAAAAGAGAGAGAAAAAAATTATAAAAGTATACCAAAAACAATTTGCTGTGCTAAACCAAGAGTCTCACATACCTTGTGTTTGCTCTTTCTTTTTTTCTTTTTTGGCAGTGCTGAGGATTGAACCTGGCAAACTGATTTATATTCCCAATTCCCCTGACTTTTTTTTTTTAAGTTTTAAATTTTGAGCCAAGATCTCATTAAATTGGCTGGAAAGGGAAGTCTTCAAACTTGTAATCCTCCTGTCTCAGCCTCCTGCATAGCTGAGATTATAGGTCTGGGCCACCACACCTGGCTTTTACGTCTCTAGCTTGCATCAAGAGGTCACATTAAGTAATTGGCCTAAACCACCCAGCCTTCTGTAGGTGCATTCTGTGATGCTCACACTGCTAAGTCACCTGATGACTCATTTCTCAGAACACATCTGTGCTGCTAAGAGGCACACGAATGCATATAGAACTGTACGTGACAGAAAAGGGATAACTGTCTTTTACACCCACCATCTTATCCTCGGGCCCCACCACTGTGACTGCTTCTAGGTGAGCTCTTAATAAATTACTGTATTAAGTACTTAGTGTAAGGTATGGGTCCTGAGGTCAGAGATTTGGGTGGAGGAAAATTCAAAGAGGCTTAGCACAGAGTCCCTGTCCGAAGCAGCCCTCCTTCCAGTGTAAGAGACAGCCCAGAAGCATCTATAATAACTGGTGGGTCATGCATGCATGCAGTAGATAGATAGTGTAGCAGAGGGGTTCATGATGGAGAACACGTCAGACTTCAAACCTCAGCTTCCCCACTTCCTTGCCATCAACCTGATTTTTTTTATCTGTTGATCCTGTGTCCTGGTCTGTAAAATGGGGTCCTGTCACATAGAGTTGCTGTAAGCACTGAATTAATGTCCTGATGCAGTTTGCTTAGTATCTTACCAGGCACATGCTAACTGCTCAATGTATCCTCACAATTCCTTGACCATTTACTAAATGACTTTGGACGCATTACCCAACTTCTCTTCAGGCTTATTTCCTAGTCAGTAAAATCAAAAACACAACAGTTATGCCACGTAAAATTGTTGGAGGATGAAATGGGAGAAATCCCCACAAAGAGCTTTAACACTGTGTCAGAAATATGGAGAGCGCTGAACAATTTTTAAACAGTGATAGCAATGCTAAAGGTAAAGCAAGATGTGATAGGGAGATGAGCCTACATTCACTTTGTTGGCAAGTCACCAGGATCAGGGAAAAGTTCACATGAGGTAAATGACCTTCCCCCCTGTTTTTGGTTATATATATATATATATATATATATATATATATATATATATATATATATATATATTTTTTTTTTTTTTTTTTAACTGGGGATGGAACTCGTGACCTCTCGCTTGCCAGGCAGGTGCTTAAGCCACTGAGCTAAATCCCCAGCCCCTTTTGGTTATATCTTAATTAGGATACAATTAACATACCATTGGACTTACCTGCATCGGCTTTTCAGTAGTCACAGAATTGTCCGACATCACTGTAATCAATTTTAGAACATTTTCATCATTCCAAAAAGGAATCTGTAGCCACTGTCAGTCATTCCCCATTCCTGCCAAATCTTCCTCTCCTTACCCCCAACCTCCAGCAACTACCAGTTTATTTCCGATTTCTGTGAATTTGCCTACTGTGGACAAGTTATGTAAACAGAATCCTAAGACAGACAGACTTTGTTTCTGCATTGTGTTTACAAGGTTCACCAATCAGTGCTACGTTCTTGTTTATGACCAAATAATATTCCACTGCTTGGAACTGGTGGTCATTTGGGTTGTTTCTACGTTTAGGTTAATTATAAATAATACTGCTGCCGGGGGTTTAGCTCAGTGGTATGAGTGCCTGCTTGGCAAACTCAAAGTCATGAGTTCGATCCCTGGTACCAAAATAAAATAAAATAAATAATCCTGCTATAAACTTTCCCATACGTATTTTTCTATTTCTCTGGGGTCTCTACCTAGGAATAGTATTGCTGGGTCACAAGTTAACTCTATGTTTAAACTTTTGAGGAACTGCCAGACTGTTCTCCATGGCACCACACCACTTTGCACTTCCACCAACAATACATGAAGGTTCTAATTTCTCCACATCTTACCCACACCTGTAATTATCTGTCTGATTATAGCCATTCTAGTGGGTGTGAAGGATATCTCATGGTGGTCTTGATTTGCATTTCCCTGGTGGCTAATATTGAACATCTTTTCACATGTGTTCTGGCTACTTACATGTCATTTTTGGAGAAATGTGTTTATTTTTATTTATTTTTTAACAAAAAATATTTATTGGGGGAAAGAAAGGTTCTGTCTGCGACAGAAGGGTCGCAAGTGGGCCGCCGGAAATGTTTATTTAGATCCCTTGCCCATTTTTTAATTTTTATTTTTTGTTCCAAGGGACACATATTTTTATTTGAGACATAAAAGCACAGGTGTTTCTGTCACACATGATGGCAGTGTACATTAGGGTCTTGGGTTCTAAGATAAGTCTTTATTTCACTCGCTCATATCTTCCTGGGAAATTAATTAGAAAGGACACAAGACACAGCTCAAAAAGAAAACCATTCCTGTTGTTGGAATTTGCAGAGAAAAGAGAGAGATTATTCCAATTAATGTTATGTAACTGCAACCCAAGAATAAAGAAATGGCACAGGACAAAAGGTCTCACTCAATTCCTGGTGTGATGTTGGCATCTTTCCATGGCAAAGCCTCCTCTCAAGTGGAGGAGACAGGGTCAGTTTGGTAAGTCATGCATGTGTGCATGTGTGTGTCTGTGTGTCCGTGTGTGTGTGTGTGTGTGTGTGTGTGACCTGCTGGGCACTGAACCCAGGACTTTGCACTTGCTAAGCACACACCCTGCCACTGAGCGGCATCATTAGCCTCAATTTTGGCAATTTTGACTACAGCAAGTCTTGGGCCAAGGGTTCCTCTATTTCTTCCCTGGACTCTCAATTCAGCCACTCCTCTCCCTGAGGAATTCCAAGCAAGGCAGAGTCTCTGTCACAGACAAACTGCTACATGGGATGAAGCTGGTTGGGTTTTCATCCCATTCTGAAAGGCCCACACCTCAGGGTGCTCAGCGCAGACAATGTACGCACAAAGCCATTCAGGTGATGGTCCAGTTTCTCAGCCTGTCACGAAAGCAAAAGTCTATTGAAGACTGTTAGTTTTCTGCTATTTTGGTGGTACTGAACTTTGTACTCTCCATTCGAAGCTACATCCTGCTTTCATTTTTTTTTATTTTTTTTTATTTTAAGGAAGGGTCTCTCTGAGCTGCTAAATCACCTAGGTTGGGTTTGAACTCACAATCCTCCTGCCTCAGCCTCCCAGAATGCTCTGATTACAAGCATGCATCACCATGCTTGACGCTTGCCCATTTTTAATTGAATTATTTATCTTTTTGTTATTGGGGTATATGACTTCTTTACTCTAGAAACAAATTCCCTTCTGGATATACGATTTGCTAAAATTTTCTCCCCATCCTGTGTTTATCTTTTCACTTTCTTGATGGTATCCATTGTTTTGGTTTGTGTGTGTGTGTGTGTGTGCGCCAGGGATTGAACTCACAACCTCGTGCTTGCCAGGCAGGCACTTACATCACTGAGCTAAATCCCCAGCCCATTGTTTTGGTCTTTTTGAAACAGTATTTTGCTCTGCAATTCAGGCTGGCCTTGAACTTGCTTTGTAGCCCACACTGGCCTCAAATTCTCAATGATCCTCTCTGCTTCCAAGTGCTGAAATTACAGGCATGCATCACCACATCTGGATAGACGGTGTTCTTCGCAACACAAAAGTTTTAAAATTTGATTATATGCAGTTAATCCATTATTAGTTTAGATTTAGCTATTATTGTCATTATTATTATCAGTATTATTATTATTATGATTTTGGTACTGGGAATCAAACTCACAGCCTTGTGCTTGCCAGGCAAGCGCTGTGCCTTTGAGCTATAAGCCCATCTAGCGCTTATATTTAGGTCATTGATCCATTCAAGATTTGTTTTGTTTTAAAGACAGGGTCTCACTATGTATTTCAGGCTGGGCTTGAACTCACTATGTAGCCCTGCCTGGCCTCAAACTTAAGGTGATCCTCCTGCCTCAGCCTCCCAAGTGCAGAGTTTACAGCTGTGCACCACCAGACCAAGGCATTTGAGTTAATTTTGGTACATGGTGTGAGGAACAGTACATTTTAAATCTTTTTCACACAGATATCCACTTATCGTATCATCATTTATTGAAGAAACTCTTTTATCTTGGATTCAATCCCTAGTACTGAATAAAATCAATCAATTCTAAATACATATGAGGGTTTTATTTTTTTCCTGGACTCCAAATTCTGTTCCATTCCTCTGTCTACCCTTATGCTGGTACCATACACTTGGTATTTCCCTTTTTTGTGGTGCTGGGATTAAACCTAGGTCCCCTATTCAGCTACATCCACAGACCATTTTTATTCTATTATGAGACAGGGACTGCTACAATTGCCAGGGCCTGAACTTTAGAACTTCCCGCTTCAGCCTCCCAAACTGCTGGGATTACAAGGGTGAACCACCATGCCCAGTTTCTCTCTTCTTGAACTTTTTGCAGCAGCCTTGAGAGTTCAAAATGGGAGCTCAGAAGGTTGAGTGGTGCATTTTTAGACTCAACCAGCCAGAAGCAAAAGGGGTTTCAGGGCCAATCCAAGGGGGGCCTCTGACTCAGTCAAGAGCTCTTATTATCCTAACTAATTAACTCCTAGCTAAGTCAAGAAATTCAAGAGAAGAAAAATGTAACATTATGGCAAAAAAAAAAAAAGTAGAGGATTAAAACGGGCAGGTGGCACATGCCTGTCACCCCAGTATTCTGAGTGCCTGAGGCAGGAGGATCACGAATCCAGCCCCAGCCTGCGAATTTTAGTGACTTACAGAGACTTCATCTCAAAATAAAAAACAGCAAAAGGGTTGAGAAGGGCTGGGGATTTAGCTCAGTGGCTTAAGCGCCTGCCTGGCAAGCGTGAGGTCGTGAGTTTGATCCCCGGTACCAAAAAAAAAAAGGGTTGAGGATATAGCTCAGTGTAAAGGCCCTGGTTCAATTTTTTTTTTGGTACCGGGGATCGAACTCACGACCTCACGCTTGCCAGGCAGGTGCTTAAGCCACTGAGCTAAATCCCTGGCCCTCCTGGTTCAATTTTCAAGGCTAAGGGGCAGGGGTGGAAAGGCGGGAGTTGAAAATGTGTGTCCACACTAAAGCCTCCACATTATTCTTAATTAGCTTGATTCATAATTGCTAAACAAGTTGTCTTTCAGTAGGTAAATGGACAAATCTGGGTACAGACAATGGAATATTATATAGCACTGAAAAGAAAGGAGCTATCAAGCAATGAAAAAACATGAAGGGAGCATATTACATGCACATTACTAAATGAAAGAAACCAATCTGAGGTTACATGCTATAGGCTCCCAACTGTGTGACATTCTAGAAAATGGAAAACTATGGAAACAGTAAAAAAAAAAAAAATAAATAAAATCCAGTGGTTACTGGGGGCTGAGGGAGAGAGCAGGATAAATTAATGGAGGATAGAGGATTTTCAGAGCAGTGAAAATACTCTGTGTGGGCTGGGGGATTTAGCTCACTGGCACAAGTGCCTTCCTGGCAAGCATGAGGTTGTGAGTTCAATAACTGGTACAAAACAAAACAAAACAAAACAAAACAAAACAAAACAACTCTGTATGACACTAGACTGGGAGACACACACAAGCCATCCTACATTTGTTCAGACCATGGACTGTGGTGAGAAAGATGTGTCAACATATGTTTATCAGCTCTGAAAAATATCACTCTATCGGGAGATATTGCTAACTGGGGAACCTACCCATGTGTGGGGGCAGGGGAAAATGGAAAATGTCTGTAGCTTTGATCAATTTTGCTGTGAACTTAAAAAGCTGTTCTAAAAATAAAATCTTTTTTTTTTAAAGTAGAGGTAGGCTGAAAAATGGATTGATCATAACCGAATTGTTCCTAATCAGCTTTTTCTTTTCCTATATGGACAAGAACTGAGATGTTTTAGGCATTCCAGGGTTTGGCCTGGGAACTGCATTTTCAGAGAATGAGAACGCAGAGAAATACGCTGAACACTAAAACCAAACATACTGTAACTTGGGCTTAGTCTTTAGTTGCTTTGGTTTTGTTGTTGTTTCTTTATTTTTCTGGTACTGGGGATCCAGCTAAATCCCTCCTGGTCCCAGCAGCTCCCTCATTGTTGTTCTTAAACATTTTTCAGTATATTTTAAAGCAATGTTTCTTTTAGGACAATTTTGACTACACCATCAACCAAAAGAGATGGATGGACTTGTTAAAAAAAATGCAGTTTCCCAAGAATTATCCACCCAGAGCCTACTGAACATCACTGGGTGATTTTTTTTTTTTTAAATGCACATCAAGGTTTAGGAATCAGTCTTAGAGCAGGAAAATCAAATTAGAAATATCGATTATCATTGCATGCCAGAGTGCATAGATGAGTACCCTGGATAACACAGTAGACTCGTGTACCTTCTTTCCTTCAGCTCTTTGCTAACACATCGCCTTCCCTATAGGCTCTCCTGTTTTAAAATTGGATGTCACTCATTCAGAACAAAGTTTTGTGCTACTGTTTCTTTTTTGTAAGAGAGAATCTTTTATGTCTTATGCTCAAAGTAACTACTTGGAAGATAATGCTAGAGTGTTAACTATTCTTATTCTCTTATAAAATTTTGGTTTTTTCCCCCATAAAATAAAACAACTAGATATCACCCTCTCTCCTTGCCACACTCTCCATCCTTCTCCATATAACTACTATACTTTATTATGCTATAATATGTAGACTATAAATACTATGCTATAAATTTATCTGACTCTTGTCTCTAGAAATTAAGCTTCACAAGAGTCAGTGCTGAGAACATAGCACCTAGCACGGTGTCAGGAAAGTGTTCTTACTGCTTGGGCATTATATCATTTGTCCAGTGAGGACAAGTGGATTTCTCAGGAGGATTTTAAAAATTATAAAGCAAAATATTCCTTTATTCTCTGAGTGATGTTCTCTGTGTCTGACTAGAGAGGAAGAACTGAAACTCTATCTTCTAATCTCCTGATTCTGGAGTTTGGGCCAATTGCTCTCAGGGTCATTTTTCCTGAATACTATTGAGAGCTTCAATTTACTACGAGGATCGTGCGTTTCCAGCTACATTGCTCCTTCTGGGCCACCCCTAGAAGGACTTGGTTGCCCCTACTGTGAACAAAGTGAACTGAAGCTGCCAGGTGGAAATGAACCTGCAGTGGGGAGGGACTTCTCTTCAGCCACCCGGTACTGTGACAAAGGAAGTAGATGCTTCCTGCTCTGAGGTCCTAAAAGCGGATGCTAATTAAGAAGATTCTGTCTCTAGCTACTTCCCATATATTCTTGGCTGGCTCTGAACAAATGACCCTCAGCCATTTTCGGTCCCATCAAGAGCACCCACATGCAAAACTCACGGACACTCTGAGCTCTGCCCTCCCAAGCTCCTCCCTATTTTATACCCAACCAACCTGAACTTTGGATCTAGGAAGAGTCAGTTCCCTAACACTGGGGGTGCTACCTGCTGGTCCCCATCTGTGTCTTTCCCAGGACACACCCAATGTTTCAGCTTGTGCTGAGATGGCAGGGAATGTCCTATGTGGGACGCCCACCCTCTTCACCAGTCCTGCAGCTGCTGAGAAACTGCGGGACAGAGTAGGAGGATACAAACAGGAAAAAGCAAGTTTGTTTGTGGTGTAAGGCACACAGGAGGGCAGGATATACCTGCTGAGCATTCCCACAAGGTCCCCAAGGAAATCTTTAAAGCAGCGAGTCTCTCACTTTCTTAAAAGTGGGGGGGGGCAGAGAAAGTGTGGTAGGAGGAGGGAGACGGTACCCTGCTGGAGGCAGTCAGGATGTCCAGAACTGGGGCACGCATTGATAAAAGGTGGTTGAATACAAGATGGATGCGGAGGTGGGCAGCTAAAGACTTGTCATCAAGGGCTGTCACTGGGTTACTGAAGAAAGAGAGGAGGGAAGGAGTGGGAGGTGAGATGGGAGGGAGAGGCTTGGGGGGCACTGGGACCCCCAGCAGGGGTGGGGACGGGGTGGATGGCGGCCGCTTTGATCCTTTGGCTCGTTTCAGTCCGGGATGTGAGGGGTCCTTAGGTCTGGATGTGGAGTTGCAGGGCGAGTCCTCCCCCTCTAACAGCGAGGCAGAAGGGACTTTCTCCGGGTCGTTCCCAGGCTAGGGAGGGAGGCTGGGGGCAAGCGAGGTAGCGGGGGAGAAAAGACTCGGGGATCTCGGGGACTGAGGAGTGGGCACCGGGAGGACGGGGTTTGCCTTCACGGGAAGCAGTTTCAAAACGAGACGGACGGGGAAGTAAGTCCAAAGGCAGTGGGTAGGTAGGTAGCTTGGGTTCTCCCATTCGGACTGGGTGGAGCTAGAACTCTGCAAAAAAGGGGAGGGGGTCCTTGGAAGAGGTAGGGGCTTAGCTGAGACGTCGGGGTCCTAAACTGGAAGCAGGGGAGGGGGCTGTAGGCAGCACGGGCTTCCCGGCCTCGGTGGGGAGCGGGCGGTGAGCGACTGGAATCCGGCTCCGCGAATGCAGACAGGGGTGTGAATGGGGCTGAGCGAAGCGGGGAGACTCTGCCCTGCGCGTGGGGGTGGCGGCTAACTGGGACCCCAGGCTTGGGGCGCAGGGCAGGGGGTGGTGCTCAACCGACCACAGGGGCTGAACGTAGGAAGAGAAGGGGTGGAGGAGCGTGGGGTGAGTCTCGCTCGACAGCAGGGGCCGAAAGGGTTCCCCGGGGGATGCTATGGCAGCTCCCTCCTCGGGGCGCGTAGGGAGGGCACCCCAGTTTGTGCATGGTATCTGGGGAGCGGGCAGCGGGACGCTGAGCAGAGACTCCAGATCAGGTTCAGAAGAAATCGGGGGCTCCCAGGGCGGCTTCTAGCTCGGACTGGGGACCAAGGGATACTCACTAGTTGGAACAGGGTGGGGAAGTACCCGGGGCACCACCTCCCCGGCCCGGGGATGCTGGGTGGGTCTCCTAGACTCTGCACAGCCAGGACCTGCGAGGGAGGACGGGGGTTCCCGTTCGGACCCGAGCTACCTTGAAGGCACCGGGAGGCGCTTCGTCCCGGGAGGGCGTTCCCGCGGCCCGGCCCCCGCGCCGCTGCGGGTGGGGGTGCGGCCGCGCCCCGGGCCCCGGGCCCCGGCCAACTCCGGGGTTCGGGGTCCCTCTCGGCCCCGGGGCCGGGAGCCCGGCGGGAGGGGGTCCGGCGCCGCCGCCTCCGCGGTGCGCGGGCGAGCGCGGGGCTTTATGCGCGCAGGGCGGCGGGGGAGGAGCCGGCAGGTCGGCCCCCGGCGGGCCCTCCCCTCGGCCGTCCCCGCCCGCCCGCCCGCCCGAGCGGGGTCGGGGGAGGGGGCAGCATGGCCTGTCCGTCCGGCCCCCTGCGCCGCGCTCCTCATCTGCCCCGCGCCGAGCGCCGCCGCCGCCGCCGCCGCCGCCGCTCCGCTCCCCGCGCCGCCCGCGGCTCCCGATGGAGACTGACGCGCCCCAGCCCGGCCTCGCCTCCCCGGACTCGCCGCACGACCCCTGGTACGCCCCGGCCCGGCCCGGCCCGGCCTGCCCGGCCCGCGCCCGCCCCGGCCCCGCCAACATGGCCGATCCGGGTCGGGCCGGGCCTCCCCGGGGCCCGGGCCCGCGCCCCCTGCACCCTGGCGCCCGGCGCTCACGCGGGCCCTTTGTGTCTCTGCTCCTCCCGCAGCAAGATGTTCATCGGGGGACTCAGTTGGCAGACTACGCAGGGTGAGCCAGCCCGGGAGCGCCGCCGGCCCCGCAGCGCGCCCCGACCCCCCCCCGGCCCCCCGGCCCCGGACACCCCAGCCCGGCCCTGCGCCCTGCTGACCCCGGGCGCCCTCGCGCCCTCTTTCGCGCCCCGCCCGGGGACCCCGAGAGCGCAGGGCGACCCGAGAGCGCGCACGGCCCAGCGGTGAAGGAGAGCAGTTGAGGGGCTCCAGGGGGCACGGTGGGGGGTGGGCCGGGCCCCCGGGACCCGCCAGTGGCTGCGCCAACTCCGCTCGCACCTGCGGCTCAAACTTTTGTGAGGCGGCTCTCGGAGCGGCGGGAACCCGGCCGAAGCTGTCCCCCCTCCAGCCCAGCCCAGCCCTCGGCTTCCCGGGGCCCGGGTGGTCGCCAGGAGGCTCCACGGGAGCCGGGCGAGGCCGGGGGGGTAGGGTGGGCCGGCGCGGGGAGCGCGCGGGCAGCTTGGCGCGGGGTGGCCGGGCTGCGCCGGGGTCACCCGGGGCAAAGGACTGAGGAGGGGGAAGGGCGCGGGCCCGGACTGGTCCGAAGGCGGGTGTGTGGTTACAGAAGGGCTGCGCGAGTACTTCGGCCAGTTCGGGGAGGTGAAGGAGTGTCTGGTGATGCGGGACCCCCTGACGAAGAGATCCAGGTGAGCCCCTCTCCCGCTCCTCCTGCTCCCGGCTCGCCCCCCTCCACCGCCGCCACTCACACTGCCTTGTAACCATCTGCCTCTCCCTCACTACGCCGCGCAGGGGTTTCGGCTTCGTCACTTTCATGGACCAGGCGGGGGTGGATAAAGTGCTGGCGCAATCGCGGCACGAGCTCGACTCCAAAACAGTGAGTGGCCCCCGGGGCTTCAGGGGTCCTTTGGGAGAGGGAGGCTGTCGAAAGAGAGGGTCAGGACTCTCCCAGGAGACAGTGGCACAGGGATCCTTGAGGAAAGAGAGTGTGCTCCGAGGAAGAGGGTTGCCATGCTCTGAAACTTTGTCTCTAGAGTTGGGGAACACAGGGAGAAGAATCCCAGGCCTGGGATGAGATGCTACGCCCCCTTCCCCCGATGTGAGTGAGTGAGGGAAGACGTAGCTACCACCCACTCCCTCTAAGTACTAATCTTGGTGCTTCACGGGCTTGGGGTGGGGCTGGGTCGCTCCCCTTGCCCAAAGTGGATGAGTCAGGGCTGCAGTGACCCACCCACTCGGTGGCTTCTGAACTGTAACTAGTGTTTGGCTCTGCGACACCCCCTTCTGTTCTGGACCAATGGCAAGGCATCACTGACCGAGTCCCCCCACACACACACACTTTGGTCAATGAGCTCCTTGCTTTGTGTAGAAGACGCGGACCTGCTTGCCCATGCAGGAGATTTATGAGAAGGGAGCTAGCTTGCTTGGAGGGGGAAAAAATAAAAAATGTTTCGGAAGACTAGATGTGAGGAAGAGGCTGCTTGCCTGGCATTCAAACTCCTAGAACATTTTGCTGCTATCCCACTGCTCCCCAGTGTCTTGGACCCTGCAGGGGGCGCTGGCAGAGGCCAGCTCAAGGGGAGAGGGAAAAGGAGAAAGTCAGGAGGGCTTACTTGGTGGTGGGGTGTCTGTGCCAGGGGGCCATCTGGGGACAGTGTGACCTCCTCTCTCCACGCTCCCCCATTCTCCCCTAGGCCTGGGCCTCCCTGCTTGGGTCAGTCACTGGCTCCTGTTTACCTGCAACAATGGCTGGTTGTGCCCAAGAATTTGTTAAATTACCGCCTGTCCCCAGCTCCTGTTATCTCTGCCCAGTGGCTCCCACTCCGGCTCTCCCAGTAATGAGCAAATGAGGCCAGGCCTCGACTTTGCTGGGTCTGAAAGGATCTTCTTGGCGCAGACTGAGTGACCCAGGCTGGGGAAGGAGAGACAGTGGCCTATTGTTTTTGGTGATTATCTGCCATCAGACTGCCTGTTCTCCTACCATCCCCTGTCCTCAGAATGCACTGATGGCTTCTTCTTCTTCCTGAGATGCTGGCATTGGGGCTGGGGGCTTGGGGAGTGGAAGATTGATGAGGGTGAAGAGAGAAGAGGGAGAGAGGATAGGGAGATAGGTGTCCTTAGAGACTAGGGCTCACCAAGGGCAAAGGCTTTGTCTGTGTTTGGCATCTCTGGGCTGGGGAAGGGGGTGGGAGGGAGGTTTACTGTGGGGAGTCTATTTTGGGTTCCGACTTTCACCTTTTATTTATTTGTTGGGTTTTATTTATGTTGCCAGCTGTGAGAGTGGAGGTGGGGTATGTCAGGAATTGGGTGCGAGTGGGTCTAGGGGCTGGTATAATTTGAGTACCATCAATCCATCAGGGTCTGTACAGGGGGACCATTTGAGGTATGTTCGTGGCTCGGGAGAGGCTGCTTCTGGGAGAAACAGGATGTAAATGTCTGTAGAGGTATGAAATCAAATAGGGCCAGTGGGTAACTTTCCTTTTCCTTAGAGTCCCGTGGGCCTTTGCAAGAAATGGGGCATTGTCCCCTTGCGTATTTTGGAGGTCCATCCGTATGGTAGATTCCAGCAGGCGCGGCTGCAGCAAACTGAGTCCTGGTCTGTGCCACTCAGGCAAAGGGAAGCCAGAGCCCCTTGTCTAGAATAAGGCTGGATTTTGAAGAGGAGGAACTTTGGGGAAAGATAGATCTTCTTTGCGATTGGCTGGTGAACTTCTGAATGATGTCCACCCATGTGGGTGACAAGAAACTCTGGCATGACCCAGTCTCATAGGCCCTGCATTGGTCATGCCCCATGTCTTGCTGTTTGTCTGCATGGCTAGCGCACCCAGGTGCATCTTGATTTTCCCCTCTAGTTGTTCACAGCCAAGGGCAAAGGTGGCCTCCTAGTAATAGCACCTTTGTTTGTGCAGTGAAGACCGGTTCACAAAGGACCGCTTTCACTCATGTTATCTCATTTGATTCCCCACAGCTGCCCTTGGGAAGAGTGGGTGTGATTGTCCCCACTTTGTGGATGAGGGAACTGAGGCTCAGAGGGACAAGCAAGTTACCAAGATCACAGGCTTGGCAAGCAGCCCAAAGTTTCTAAGTCCAAGTCCCTTGCACTTTTACATCATCAAAGACTGCACCCTGCCTCATCCTGAACCAAGCTGCATTATCAGGAGCTGTTTGTGTGCTGCCTTGGGAAGGCTGTTAGGGATTGGAGGGATTGGGGAACAGAACTGAGTCTATTTTTTGTGGTTATGAACTCTCATCTTGTAGCCTTTCTCGGGCAAAGGGTACTTCCACTTGGAAGCCTTCCAAGGTCAGAACCGTAGCCTTCCTTAGGCAGGTATCCATGTGAAGTCAGTTTAGCAGAGGTAGCCCTCAGTGTACTTGTTACTTGAAGGAATCGGACTTGCCTTCCTTTATTTTTATTTTTGCTGTGAGCTGGCTACCATGCCAAATGCTTTGTATGCATTATCTCAAGTAATTTACAGATGACCTTTTGGAGGTAGGTATTATTATTTGTTCATTTTGTGGGAGAGCTTACCCTGAGGTGAGAGAGGTTAAGTAACTTGTCCAAGATCTTGCAGCTGGGAAACAGCATAAGTAACATTTGAACCCAGCATCTTGTATAACCACTATACTCTCCTGTCTGAGGCTGTTGTGGGTTTTGTCATCTCTGTGTCTAGGGATGAGAGAGAGAGAGGTCCTCAGGGCAGAGACTGTGTGGTCACAATTTGAAGTGTGAGAACCTAAACTCCCTCTGTCTTTCTCTGCTCTTTCAGATTGACCCCAAGGTGGCCTTTCCTCGGAGAGCACAGCCAAAGGTAGGTGGACCTGTGGCTGGGAGGAGCTCTTTTCTTCCAGGCAACTCGGGCAGGAGTCTTCCCAGCATTCTCTTCTGTGGCACATGCTTCTGAAACTTCTGTTTGAAGTTGTTCTGGAATGGGCTGTGGTGGGAGGAATGGATCTCTTTGCTCTGTGGAATACGGATGCTAAACATCTTTCCATCTGTGCTCTGGGGTATACTGGAGAGAGGGCTTCAAGTATGGGGAGCAAGGGGAACCTCTCAGGGGATTCTCTGAAACCAGTGCAGTTTGGGTCCTAAGTCTAATGCTGACCTCATAGATCATGGCCGCTGTGCACCAAGCCCTGGAGGTCAAACAGTGCAGGCTCACCCTCTAAAGCTGAGCGAGAGTTGGACCAGGGAGCTTACCTCTGACCCTCCAGTAACCCTCTTAACCCTGGTGTGCCGTGTGTTGGCCTTGCAGAAGAGAAGGAATCATGGAATCTGTCACTTGTAGTCTTTCAGTGTAACTTGTCTTATGGCTGCTCTTTCAAGGATTCCCTTTCCCTGGTGTTTTGGGGAGAGGGACACTGTGTGTAGAAAATGAGTTTCTAAGCAGTTGAACAATATAACACTCAAAATTTATTGCCAGGCATGATGATGCACCCCTGTAACCCTAGCACTCGGGAGTCTGAGGCAGGAGGATTGAGAGTTCGAGGCCAGCCTGTACTACATAGTGAGACCCTGTCTCGAAAAACAAACAAAAAAACTTGTGGTGCAGGACAGGGACCTCAGATTCAATTCCAGACCTCATGGCAGCTGGCCAGATCTTAATTTTTAAGCTGTGGACTATGGGGAAAGAAAGAAAGGCTAATTGCAGTTCAGTCAGGACTCCTGAATTTGCCAACCTTATCACATGTCCTAGGACTACATCCCTTTGCAGGAGAGCTGTTTCTCCTAAGGGGGGCGGGTGGGAACAAGGGTGCTTTAAGATTCCCACCCAGTGAATTCCATCAATGCCCCAGCGCCTGCCAGGGCAAAGGTAGAGGAACAGTTTTAGGAGACAGGAAAGGGGCATCTCTGGAAGGGGTCCAGCAGAAGGCCTGAAAGCAATTATGGAGCAGGTATTCGAAGGAAGCCGCACCAGGGAGCACATGGTCGGAATTGGGTTAATTCCATTAAGCAGTTTGGTGACAGAAGGTGCTTTAGTGTTAGGATGGGGCTGGGAATTGCCGCGGATTAGCCATGCGCTCCTGGGGTAATTAGGACCATGTGTTCCTCCTAAAACAGGGCTGGAGCCACGGGGCTGCCAGAGGTTGGGTTGGGAAGAGGTTGATGAGGAAAATGTCGGCCTTAAGTTCAGGGAGACCCTGGGATGGCTTTCGTGTCTCCCAGGAGGGCCGATGTCTTTGAGCTAGGCGGAGGGCTTAGATCATTGACCCAGCCCTTCCCCATGTGAATCCTTTGGGACCAGCATCTTCCAGACACAGCGCCCAGGGGAGCGAGGCATACTCAAGCCAGCCAGGGTATGGGGTGCACAGCTGCCCATGACAGGCCTAGAGGCGGGAGTCCAGGGGGGTAGCTCGGAGGGGCCTTCTGAGAGACTGGGGCCACAGAGAGCTTGTCAGCTGGCATCCTGGCAGGGGGGCTCGAGCCCCTGCTGGTGGCTGTAGGCCACAGGACTCAGATGCCCACTTTCTCATTCCCTCCCCTAACAGATGGTGACTCGAACGAAGAAGATCTTTGTGGGGGGACTGTCGGTGAACACCACGGTAGAAGATGTGAAGCAATATTTTGAACAGTTTGGGAAGGTGGGTCTTGAATGTGGTGCTTGCTGGGGCTGTGAAAGCGCTGTACAGTGGTCAGTAGCAAGTGGGGATTAGCTGGGTCATCCCAATTCCTATAAAAGATGAAGAGGGGCTGGGCCCTCCTGTAGGTGAGGCCAGGCCAAACCGACGTTCCAGCTATGGGCCTCAGACTCTGGGCATCCCCAGGGGGAGGAAGCCACACAGTAGCATCCCTCATGTTGCCCTTCCCCTGTATTTTTCTCCCTCTTATCTTCATTCTCCCGAGGGAGGTGGGAGAATATAGCCAGTTCAATCCAGTCACCCCTTGGCCTCCTGGGAGTTTGCACCTGTCCAGGCTGCGGGCAGTTGCACCTTTCCCAGCCCTTCCTGGTAAGGATGATAAGGAGGCAATAAATGTGACTCCCCATTGCACTCAGTATCTGCTTGCACAGGTGGGGAGCTTGGGGCAGGAACAGGGAGAGCTGCTGATCCCCTAGGTATTGAGGGGAACTGAAGAAAGCCCCCCACATTCTGATCTGGCCCAGAGAGAGGATTGGCTCACAGCTCTGAGGTGCATTGAGCTTTTCTGGGCCTATAAAGCGGTAGGCTGTGAATAAGACGTGTGGTGATGTCAGACAATAAGGTATCCCCAGAAAGGTGAGCAGGATGAACTTCAAGGTCCCATGGGGAAGAGGCAAAGAAGAAGGGTTCAAGCATGAAGTGTCCGAGTGTCCAGGGAGGGAAGCTTTGCTTGGAGTATGGGTCCCCGGTTTTTCTCTTAGGTGAGACAGGCTAGGGGCTGGGTCTCCACTTTTCCAGCAAGGCATTTCTAGTTCCCCAGTAGGCCACGCTGGATGTGGCTTGGGGAATGGACTCAGAGCCTGGCTAGTGAAGGGGTTCCCTGGCCTAGGATGCGGACGTGAGGGAAGGTGGGGTGTAGAGGCCTCAGCTCGGGCGCCTCCATAGGGACCTGGGTCCAGGACGCAGGGCAGGCCAAGGCCTGGGCCCCAGAGGGAAGGGCGCTCCTGGGAAGCAGCAGGCCCGGCTCGGCTCCGGCGGGGTGTCTTTGTGTCTGAGCGCCGAGCATTAGAGCTCGCACTAATCTGATCCAGCAGCTGTGATTGGAGGCCGCCTGCCCCCGGGGCCGGCGTTGCCATGGCAACCGGGCCCCAGGAGAAGCCGTCAGCGGCCGCGTCTTTTGTTCGGGCCTAAATCGGCGTTGGCATGTGAAACCGGCCCGGGGAGGCCAGGGGGAGCCGGAGAATAGGCTGCCAGGGAGCGAGGGGGACAGCCGGGAATGCCAAGGGCCCCGCAGCGGGGAGCCCCCCGCCCGGATCGAGGGGCCGCCACCGAGGGGGGAACAATGGTCAGCCGCCATGGCTGCCACTCAGGCTTAGCGGCCGCCGAACTTGGCAGCTCCCACTGGTCAGCAGGCCCCGGTCGCCTCCCCTCCCCCCGCCCAAGTCCCCCTGCCCCCCGGGTTCCCATGGAGACCAAAGCCTATTAAGGACACTGGGCCGGGAGCCTCTCTCCCCTCAGCTGGCCCCTGGAGGGGACACTGGTGGGGGTACCCTGGACCCCCAGCTACTTTCCTTGCCCCTGCCCTGGCCTCAACCCCACTGACCCCACTGGGGGGTCTGTCCAGCCAAGGCACAGGTTGAAGGATGTGGGGGACCAGGGATATTGGATTGGAAAGGTTGGATGGAAGGAGGCCGAAAGGACTGTGGATTTGCCCCCAATTCCGTTTGTGGATCAGGCGAGAACTCAAGGCTATAGGATTAAAGAGGAAGGTGTGGCCGCTTCCTCTGTTCATTCATTCATCCATTCAAAAAGTAATGAATGAGCCCAAGTCAAGGTGCTCAACAGAATTTTGACCCTGGTCATCATGACAGTGGCTGCTGTGGTGAAGGAAACCTTTAAGCGGGTGATATTGGACTGCTCTGTCTCTGTACCTTTGCCACTGCCCCCCCGTGAGACTGTGGGCAAGCCCCTCCATGAGAAAGATAATAACAATAGCTGTTATTATTTTAAGAGCATCACATGTACTATCTCATCTAACGCCTCCTTGTGAGATAGTCACTGTTGTGGCCCTGTCATGGCTTGGAATGAGGGACCAAACTCATGGAAAACTACAGCCACTTGTTCAAGCTGATCTGAGCAACAAGTGTAGGACCCAGGATTCCAACTCGAAACCCTTCTTTCCAGGTTTCTGCCTTCCATTGCTTAAGTGAAGGGTGAGGAAGATGTACCAGGCCTGAAGTATCTGTCCAGTATGAATGAATCTGTCAGCTGACTTGGAATTGGGAATGGGGCCATAGGGATGGGTATGAGGGTGGCACCCTGCTGCAGGGCCCTGGGGCAGGAAGCCTTTGGGGAAAGGAGATGTCATATCCCTCTAAGATTGTCCAGGGAACCCCCTGCCTCCTGGTCCAGTGGGCTCTTGACTACCCCAGGAGAGGCCAGAGTCCTAGTGTAGCTGGATGCCAAAGGGGAACTAGTGGACCAGTCTAGTTCCAAGCCTGTACTTTCTACTTTAATGATGCAGGAGAGGCCACTTACAAGGCAGATGAAGGGCAGGAGAGGAAAGTTGGGGACAGGCTGTGCACTATGAGCAGACGAAAGTTCCTCCCTTATCCTCAGGATTTCTGGCCATTTGGGAAGGGATCAGGGACCAGGGCGAGATATGACAGGGAGCTTCAGAGGCCTTCATTTCTACCCAGAGTGAATCAGATGTAGCTGGCTCAAAGGGCAAAGACGGGCCAGAGGCAGGCAAGAGGAAGGAGGTGGATGGACTTTGGCTGTCCATGTGTCTGACAGGCTGGCTGGGGGC